>CAUYON010095855.1:0-17794 GCA_963573935.1 Arctocebus calabarensis
GAGGAGATGGGGAAAGACTGGGAGAGAAACGGAGAGAGCTTCTCTCTCCCCACTAGAATTATCTCCCTCTAACAGATGCCTTAATGTTTTCTGTATTCTTTTCTTTCTTTTCTGTGAATAAATTCTGTCTTACAAAAATTAAAAAAGAAAAAAAAAAAAGATGAAGTGGCAACTTCATGAAAAGATGAAGTGGCAAAAAATGGTGGGTAAGAGGCAAGGCTTTGCATTCCAGTAGATCTAAATCCTGGCCCTCCCATTACCTTCTACTCTCTAAGTTCATAAAAGAAAGACAAGCTTTCTTTTTATAAAGAAAAGCTTTTCTTTATTTATAAAATGAATAGAATACCATAACCTGCCTCATAGAACCACAGTGGTCAGGATTAAAGAAGGTAGTTGCTGTGAAGAGGTTGGCAGACTGGCCTTCTGGTAGTAAGGGATTGACCTAATTGAGGATGATGATGATGTCTGAAAGGTACATACCATCATTATTTCCACATAGTAATTTCTCAATAAATGGTAGCTTTGAAAAATATACAGAGCAACTTTTATTAGAATTCGGGGAACTTTCTTTGTATTCTACCTTATGGGGAAGAGATATTTGTTCCAACTTGAAATGGAATGGCAAACTGTTTTCATGTGTCATAGTTCTCTCTTTGTCCCATAATCTGACAATTCTGTTATGATTTTTTGATTTAGTTGCCACAGAGGCTCTTCTCTACCAGGTGATCACTGAGGTGGACATATGGAGCTCCATGGTATATAGTCAGCTGGTTGGAGCTAGTAGAATTGGCTGTAGTGGAAGATTATACTGTCTTAAGCGTTCCATTGGCTTCCACTTCCTTCTGCAGAAAAGATTACAGATACTTTTCCCCAGCTCTGCTCCTCATTTTCTATGTGTCTCAGTAAGACATTTCACCATTGCTGAGAACCAGACCCTTAACTGGACCTTGCAGGTATGAATCCTTGCTCCATCCTGCTGTGTGATCCTGCTAAATCTCAGTGTCACTGCATCTTATTTTTCACCTTTATAAACAAATAAATATGGAAAATAGAATGATGCTACACCATAGGGTTTGGGGTTTGTTTGGTTTTTTTTGAGACAGAGTCTCACTGCATCACCCTGGGTCGAGTGCCATGGTATCACACACAGCTCACAGCAACTTCGAACTCCTGGGCTTAACTGATTCTCTTGCTTCAGCCTCCCAAGTAGCTGGGACTACAGGCACCTGTCACAACTCCCGGCTATTTTTTTGTTGCAGTTGTCATTGTTGTTTAGCAGGACTGGGGCCAGGCTTGAACCTGCCAAGCTTCAGTGTATGTGGCTGGCACCCTAGTCACTGAGCTATGGTCACCAAGCCATTATAGGGTTTATGTGAAGATTAAATGAGATATATTTAAAAGTACTCAGTTAGTAATGTTTTATCATTATGTTTCCTTTGCTAAAAGTTGCGGTGTTCTAGCACCATGATATTTTAAGTTCATGAACGCTTTATATATTTTGAAAGTTTTAGAACTTCAGCTTCTGCCCACAGCATCCTGTGAAGGTACTAAAAACACCTGCTGAAAAAATATCTTTGCTGAAAAGAGCTACAGGTGACCTCTATGTCGTCCTAAAAGTGACCACCATGTTTGGCTCATTTTTAATTTTTAAATTTTATTTTTCAACAAATAAAACATGTGTATCATTCCATAAATCTAGTAGTAGTATATATTTAAAGTGAAAAACAACAATTTCCTGCTGAATTTTCCCACTCCCCTGTGCTTCTTACTCTCTGGCAGTCGCTACCTTCAAATCTTTATTGCTAACTTTGCTAGTTACCTCCACATTTTTAACAGGTATACGTGAATTGCTATTTCTTTATTTTTGTATTTTAGACAGTCTCTCATGTTTTCTACGGAGGACAACCATTGAGCATCACAACATTCTTTCCTTCAGTTTCACTCTCCTATTTCCCTTTCCCAGTATGGTTATATCTTAATATTTAGTTAATATTCACATTATTGTGACAATCTAGATACTCATGGCAGAACTACAAAATGTATCATGATTTCATTTACTTCCTCTCCGGAACACACTTTTCTACCCATCCCCTACCCTTGAATCAATAAATTATGTAAAACCATAACTGCCATGCATTCACCACACCTAACAAAATGAATAATTCATTAATATTATCTAACACCCAGCCCACTTTCAGACTTCCCTGATTGTGTCAAGTTGTCCTTTTACAGTTGTTTAGTTTAATAAGGACTTAAACAAGGTCTATAAATTACATTTGATTGTTATATCCTCTAAGTACCTTTTATTCTGTGACAATTCTCTGCTTTCCCTTTATTTGTGACTGATTTTTATTTTATTTGGCTAGATTTGCCTGATGGCTTTCTTACTGTGTCCTTTAATTTGTTCTTGTAGAACTTCTGTTTCCTATAAACAGAGGGTTACAGCTAGAATTTTGATTAGATTAGGATTTAGGTAAGTTCTGTTTCGTGTGTGTGTGTTGGCAAAAATACTTTAGAGGTAGTGCTGCTACTTCTTATCATATCTGTCCTGCGGCAGTAATATCTGACTATACCACCTTTGATCGTGAATTAATTGACCAGTGGGTTGGGATGGTGGCAGCTTTATCTTCCCATGGCCAAGATCTCTGTCAGATTTTCATCTATTGGTTTTGGCATCCACTGATGGTCATTGCCTATACCTAATGGACACATATCCTGTCCTTTCATTGTATCCTTTTGTCCTGAGTCAGTGAGTGTTGATTACCCAGTTTAACTCTAGAGGGCCATCTTATTATCTCCAGTTCCAGGTCTGTGTTAGAGTCAGGAGGTTTCTCTGAGACCTCCAGTTATTTCTAATAACTGACTAAATTTATGTGAAAGTGAGAGTATTATAGTATTGATTAAAACAAATTCTTTTGAGCTTCTAGTTGAGCATTGCTGTTGGCTTTGGAAACATAAGTGGAAAAGTAGAAAGCTTTTCTGTCAGTCATGTTAAAAAGTTACTAGCAGAGAAAATGGACTTTTTCTTTTTTAATAGTAGAACAAATAAGGGGTTTCTGCTTTAGTTTATAGTGCCTCCTTTCTCAGGGCAGAAAGCCTGAAGCCTGACAGGGTCTCCTTTGCCTATGTGGGAACTGGAGGGATCTACTGGGACAGGCACTGATGACACATAGTCATTTGAGGACTTTTTGGTTTTGTTTTAGTTTTTACTCCCTGGTTTGCTAAGAAGTCTTTCATAAAAATTTTTCCTAAACCCTGTTGCATACAAATTAGGGCTTTTCCTTTCCTCTGTAATGGGGCCTGTTACCCTTTGATGTGTTTTAGCAGAATTTAGCTTCTAAATACAGTTTGAAACTTGTTCTCCATACACACACATCCTTGAGATCTCTTAGCTGACATATTTTTTGTTTTTACCTTTTACTGTAAGAATTGTCCTGTGGGAACCAACTTTAGTTGAAGGGGATTGTGGAGATGTCCTGAAAGATTGGACTATGCAGATGTTAGAGGAGGAGGAAGAGGGGAAAGAAGTCCTCCTCAGGGTCTCTCAGCTAAGGGCCTGTTTTTATGCTTTTCAAAGAGCTCGTTTTAGAGACAGATGAATCTCTGGTATAAATGCTTGGTCTCTTGTAGAAAGAGACAGGTTGGTCACCTCATTTGTGACTTCTAGTATTCTGAAGTGTAAGGTCCTCTTCTGAAATACTCTGTAGATCCAAATTTTTATAATTTGGGGGCTTTTTCTGCCACATGGAATGACCTTCCACATAACTCTTAAATGTTCAAATTCTGCCTTCCTCACAAGGCCCAGATCAAATGGCACCTTCCCTAAGTCCACCAGTGAGAAATCATCTCTTCTTATCTCATAGGCTTCCTAGATCACTCTTTTCACCTTTCCCAAGACAAGAACTATTTGCTCCCTTTTCTTAGAGTTCATTCACATACTCATTTTACCTCTCTTTTTTTAACAGATAGTATCTTATCTTGCTATTTGAACCATACTTATTACTTAATAAATATTTTAACTTTCTTACTTTAATAATAAATAAATTACTTGCAATTTTGTTTTGTCAGCTATTTAGCTTCTATTTCAACTATGCTTCAAATACTATAAGGGAGTCTGTCAGTCAGATATAGAGCCAGATTTTCTATCTCATAAGAAGAAGGAAAAGGACAGTGACTGTAGCTCAGCGAGTAGGGCACTGACCATATACACCTAGGCTGGCAGTTTCAAACCCACCCTGGGCCAGCTAAGCAGCAATGACAACGGCAACAAAAAAATAACTGGGCATTGTGGCAGGCACCTGTAGTCCCAGCTACTGAGGAGGCTGAGGCAAGAGAATCGCTTAAGCTCAAGAGTTTGAGGTTGCTGTAAGCTATGATGCCACCATACTCTACCAAAGGAGATATAGTCAGATTCTGCCTCAAAAAAAAAAAAAAAAAAATAGGCCTTCTCTGACACAGACACAAAGCTCAATGCCAAAAGTCACCAGTAAGACTTATTTAAGATTTAATTGATCAAAACAAAGGAAAAGAAGAAAGGACAGGACTGTGTGGATTTATGAATATTGGTAGATGGTACAGGGATGAGATCTTGGGCTCTTAAAGACTTTCTAAATGCTACTATGGTACTGGCTGGGGAAGGAGATCTGACTGGTGTCCCACTTTTGCTACAGTGGGACAAATGAGAGTAAAAAGCCCAGGATGTACTTGGAGCAGAAAGAAGATGGTGTGTGGTGGGGCGGGACGCCCTAAATATAAACTTTACTCTTTGACTTCCTGGAATCTTGCCTTGAACCTACCTACTCCCAAATATGGCTTTCTCCAGACCATTTATACTGTTCTTGGGGACTCCTTGGCTCAGTTAATAAAGAGATCCACTTATAATAAACCATAACCAGCACTTATAGTGGGCCTCACATTTTAATAGGTGTCCATCTTCAGAGACAATATAAGTTCTAATGTTATTAATAGGCAAGACCTATGTGAGAAAAAAGTGAAGCCAAGATCCAGTTCCACTGGACCTCACAACTTACAAGCAGCTCATGTGTGTTTCAGAATACTACTGAGACCCAGATTTCTCATTAACGTTATCCCTTTACCATCAGTCTGCTTCCTTCTTGGAGGTATACTCTCCTTCAGGATCAAGAAATATGAAGACTATGAGATACTGAATCAGACCTGGGTTTGGGTCCAGTTATATGCTGTAAAGTTTAGGCAAGTCACTTTTCCTCTCTGATATGGAAAGAGATGTAATATATGCCTTATTGCCAGTGATAAGGAAGTTCAGATGAGGATTTTAAATTCTTATATGTGTGTGTGTATGATAGATACATAGATAGATAGATAGATAGATAGATAGATAGACAAACAGGAACCATTATTCTAAAGTAAGAAATTCTGAGTAAACAAAGTAAGACATTCTTTCCTATTACCCTATTATTTCAAAGGCTACAACGTCTTGCCACAGGTGAGAATCAAGTGTGGTTCTGATGGTCCATCTGTCTGCCATGCAAGCAGTTTCCTATATTTCTTGGTGCCTTGCTTCTCTCTCCTGTGAAATGGGCAGGAATACTAGTTATTTTAGAGAAGAAACTTACTTGGAGAAAAAAAATAAACAAGATAGACACAGGGCCAGTGTGTGACCATTATGCTATTTCCAGTACTACCTATTTCATTTCTTCCAGTGGGATTTAGAATGCCACACTGTAGTTTTCCTGGAGGCATATTTGAAATGATGAATCAAGTTGAAGGAAGTTATTTTGAAGTCACATTGCTGTTGCTACTTGCTGCAAGATAGGCGAGTCACTTAATACTTTAAACTTAAAGTGGAGGAAGAATGTCAATTAGCTCAGATGGTTGTGATGAGGATTAAAGGAGGTATATGAACAAGGCACTGAGCTGATGCTTGGTACCCAGTGGGTCCTCAGTAAATCTTAGTTTTCTTCCCCAAAGTATGTATTGCACTTTCTTTTCACTCTAATCAAATTGCATTTATTAAAAATTCCAAATAAAACATGGTCCTAAGTGTTTTAACTTTAAAGGGATGCTAAGGGAAGACTAAGCTTAGGGTAGAGGACTAAAGGAGCCAGTTATGTTTGTTTGTTTGTTCTATAATAAACAATCATGGCTCTTCATCTCCTTCCACTGGTCCCAAGCCTGCTGAGTCACTGTTGCAGCCCTTCGGCCCCATGATCTCTGATTGTGTCTGTGGAATACAGCACCCCCCAGAAAAAACCATCTAATAAATGGCAGCACATTTTGAGGGATTTCTGTTTGCGTTCCTGTGCTTGCTCTCCTGGTGAGATAGGAAACCTTTAATAAGAGTTTTCCTAAATGATATTGCATGTAAAATGTAGATTTTTTTTTCTCTGTGTTCTCCTAACAAATGACTGTTTCATGAGGTTTCTTTTCATTTTTCTTCTTTCCTGCTTCTCAGTAGATTCCACAAAGAGCTTATTCCTCTGCTGGTTACTGATTGATGGTTCTACTCTGTGTGCCCTTTAATTTTGCAATAAACCAACAAGGAGTTGAGACCACAAACTTAAAGAGAATTGACTTATTTGACTGGATTCACTAGAGCAACAGGCAAATTTAGTCATTTCAGTGTGGTCCTGGGGAGGGCAGGCAGAGGCCATGAGAAGAAAGACTGTGTTGTCAATAACCAAGCAGAAAAGAGCTTGCTTGTCTTCTTGTTCCAAAGCAGCTGGGGTCAGCAGTGATCTTTTTCCAGGTCTTGATGGGAGCAGAAGGTCCACAAGACATGCTCACAGCTGCAGGATTCTCAATTCGGTGAGATTTTAGATATGTAGAAATGGACAGTCACTGTCCACAGGTTGTATCCCTTTTTTTCAAAGATATTGTGGTGCATCTTGAAGATTTGTAGGAAAAGTCATAAACCCTCCTCAGTTAGCAGTTGTTAAACAGCCTGGCCTCTTGGATGGATGACTTCAAAGATCAAGGACAAACCTCTGCCCATCCCAGCTCTGTCTCTGCTGTGTCTTTATCAAAGGGCTCACCGGATGCAAGAAGCACTAAAGCACAGCCAGGCAGCTCAGTGACTCATGACTATAATCACACTACTATGGGGAGCCGAGGCAGGTGGATCACTTGAGCTCAGAAGTTTGAGAGCAGCCAGAGCAAGAGCAACACCCCATCTGTACTGAAAACAGAAAAAAAAATAGCTGAGTGTTATGGAGGGTGCCTATAATCCCAGCTAATACGAAGGCTGAGGCAATAGGATCAATCAAACCCAGAAGTTTGAGGTTGCTGTAGAGACATGATGCCGTGCACTCTAGCCTAGGGCAACAGAGTGAGACTGTGTCTCAAGGAAAAATAAAAACACTAATACACTTCATGAGTTGATTTCCAAATATAGTAAGAATTGATTTTTTTCTTGTTTAGCACTACCAAATTTTTCTTCTTTAGCACTACTGCATTATACAAAGTAACCAGTCTGAAAAATAAATATGAAAATAATTTCAAGTAGAACAATAAGAACAAATTTCTTAAATGATTCAAACAGATCCTAAGTACACTAAAGATAGCCTCTGTAGGGTGTTTAATAACTTAGATACTGTTATCAGTTATATTTAAGGATTGTTCCAGACCCAGTTCTGCTGTCTATGGGTTGAAGTGAAGCTGGGATGATAAATGCTCACAGAGAGTTTGTCCCAGCTGTGAACTCTACTATTACAGGTCCCAGCATTGTCTGTGGCTCTACCACACTTAACCAGCTAACTGCTTACTCTTATTCTGTTCATATGTAGCAAACATTCTTCTGAAACCCTCATTGTCACATGTTAGCAGAAGTGAAAATATTAGCAGAGTGGTTAGTGGCCAAGACAGAAATAGAATTCAGGAGTATGTATCTTTGCCTTGCCATGCCTACTAGAGCATGGTTCCTCCCAACCCAAAGACTCAGTATTTCCGACTCTGCCAAATAGGTTTCTAACAGTTGACTGGTTTCTTCTTGCTGCTGAAAATTTGTTTTATACTTAAAAAAACTTTTATATGTGATTTTGTTTTAAACAATATGTGACGTGCTCAGTCTGATAGCAGCAGATGCCTTGCTCTGAAGAAATTATTGGACAAATATTCACAAGGCCATGAAGTTTCATGTTGAGAAGTTTTTATGTGTTAGAAACAGCATAGGCTAGAGAACCAGGCAGTTGTTAGAGTCTGACTCTCCCATGTGCTAGCTATTTGATCTCAGAAAATTTCTCAACTTCTATAAACCTCAGTTTCCCCATCTTCCAAAGCAGGATAATATTATTTACCTCACACAGTCGTGAGGATGAAATGAGCCAAAGTCTCAAGCCAGGGTATTGGCACAGGGCCTGATACGGAGAAAGTGCTCAGTAAACATTTGTTTCCTCTCCTCTCCCTTTACTTCTTCATAGTGGGGTCAGAGGTGTACAAACCATACAATCTCCATACAGGCTCAGGAAATTGACACTGTAGTGTGGGGGAGTAGAGTAATGCATGTGGTAATTAGAGAAAAATTCTTATACTAAATTACTCAGTACTGATTCTAAAGTAGGAGTATTAAGAACTGAGAGATCAGTTGGGGCTAGATTAGTTAGGAAAGATTTCATGGGAGAGTTGGGATTTGAATTTACCCCTGAAAGACGGAAACTTAAGTGTAAAGGAGAATATTTCAAACTGGGGCATTTGTGGTGGGAATGAAATCCCAAGGGGGTAAACTATGAGAATTACAGAGATTGGAATGAGAATGTCACAAAGCTCAACTTCCCCACTAGGGTGGATAGAATAATGAGTAAAAAGGTAATATTCGTCAGCCATCTGTTAGGTGTTAAGTACTACTGTCTTAAGTGCTTTACATGTAATTCATTTATCCTCAAATAGACATGATTGCTATATCAGTTGTACAATTGAAGAAGATGAGGGATGGAGAGACAATTTAATTTACACAAGTAGGTATGGAGTAGGCAACCTACAGCTAGTAGGTGGTAGAGCTGAGATGGAAGCCAAGGGGTCTGACTCCAGAGCCCACCCTCCTAGCACACAACATCTGCTTCCATTAGTTCTCGGTTCCTCTCATTCTGCAGCGAGGATCATCAAAGACCATTCTGTGAACATACTCTGAAAAGTGTGAAGTATCATACACATGTAAAATGGTCTTGTTATTCTTGTTAATGACATCAGATTAGAGATGACAAATAGCTACCCAAAAGTGGGAGAGAAAAAATATAGGCTGGCATCCCGTGCAGTTTTATCAGGCAAATTTAGTCAATGTGCAGGACACAGGACTCACCATCCCCTGAAGCCACTCTGAGGCCTGGCACAGCCTCTCATTTCTTCTGGGGGAGTATCCCAGGTAGCCGTTTCCAAGACACCAGACTGAGTATCAGACACTAAAAACCTGTTTGTCATCTGGTGTTAGGGCTTGGGCCTCAAGAATAATCTGATTTTGGCCAGGACATCGGTTTTAAGAGGCTCATAGCACATGATTGGAAGTTTGCTTATTCGTGACCACAGTGGAAGGTCTCCAATCCAAAGACATTGGTGTGGAAGGAAGCCTGCCACTCACCATGTAAATATTTAGCTATTTTAATGTATTTGTTTTGGACCCACTCTTCTTTGGGCTCTCCTGTGTTGATTGTGTTTAATTGTCAATTATTGTTTGTCTATAATGATGTCATTTAAGTATGAACACAGACAACATTGCTTCAGCTACACACACACACACACACACACTTTTAAAAATAAAACTTTATACAATATCCCTTCCTTGAGGACATTAAATAAATAAATTTTGTCCAGGAGTATATCTGATGAGGCTGCTGACTTGGAAATTTGTTCTTAGTCAGACCTTTGACCTCCTTTTGAACAGATACTAAGTGACCTTTGGTCCCATTTTATGCTACAGGTTTACTCTGTAGACAGACCTGGCTGTACCTGTGCAGTCACTGAGTTTGGAGAGCCCTCGGTGGTCAGGACGCCATTTGTGCTGTTGGCCTAGAAGTATAAGGAATCAGGCTGCAGTTGGCATGTCTTCCACTGGAGGCTCCTCCATGCTCCCACTTCCCTCTGCTGTAAGCCACTGTAATTGCAGCTGGCACTGGAGGGTATCAACTTTGCTGTCTATCAGGTTGGACTCCCCCAGGAGCCATATTTTCAGACCCCCAGGGAGCAAGTGACTCAACAGAACTATTTCTTTGGTCACAAATGAGTCTAAGAAGGGGAAATCAGTTAGTACCAGCCGTCTGTGATGGACTGAGCACCAAGGGTGTCTTTCTAGTCCTCTTTGCAAATCAAAGGGAGGGGAATCCCCAAAGCACAGGCTGCACATGAATAGAAAGCACCGTCAAGTAACAAAAACACCTAAAAAGGTCAGCAGAAACTCTGGGCTGCGAGGTGGCTTTTGGAAATTCAGCCTTTCTGTGGGGCTCAGTGGGCCGTGATGAGGGAGTGGGCGAGGATAACCAAACAAACTACACAAAAGCAAATTGGCTACAGAAAACTTATTCTGCAGCTGAAACCTGGGAGGAGAGTTTCTTCCACGTCCATGTGAACCTTGGAGTCATCTGACAGGTGGTCTTGCTCCTCTAGGCCCTGGCAGGAGACTTTCCATGCTAACTGCAAAATCATACACACCACTGGAGCCCCTGTAGCTGTACTATCATAGTTCACCAACAGCATATGTTATTTCCTGCAGTGGGCCCAACATCACTGACAGGATGCTGCAGGGGCTAGGCTGAAGGTGGAAACCCCACACTAGCTTGCTGTTTGTGGCCTCCTTACAACTGTTGGCCCCACCTGAGACCCGGAACTGACACATGCTAACCTCAGCCCATTGGGGTTGGTGGAGCAGCATGGTGTCAGTGGAACTGTAGCTTGCCACAGCCACGTCTACAGCCACAGTTTCCACTGCATGCACTCCAGGAGAAGCAGGGCAAAGAGAAAGCTGCCTTACAGTACCACATAGTTATCGCATGTGTTGATTTTGGCCAGATGGCAGACATAATTCTACCTCCATTCATGTCCTTGGAACTCAGTGGTCAAGACAATGGCTGCAATAGTGTGGAAACACTACTGTTATCAGTCCCCTCTGTGACTGCGCAAGTGTGTACTTGTGCAAAGCTGAGGAAACGCTGTCACTTCCTCCATCTGCATTTCCTTACACTAAGCCACTCTCTTCTGTAGGGGTCCTCCCACTCGGCAGAATGTTCCTCTAGCTTTGCCTGTGAATTTCACAGTGAAATCTATAGAACAGATTTTTCCTCAGGGTTGACACAACCTGTAGATTTTATTAGAATTGGAAGTATTACCCCAAGCACGCAAGTTGTCTACCTCATTTCCTTTTTCTGTCCTCTCTTCCTTAGTCACTGCCAATTGTTTCTGTGTGGGATGGATTTCTGAAGGTTGGAGATGGTAAGGACCAAGGACAATGGTGGAGTTTGGAGTATAACGCTAACACTAATTGAACTGAAATGTGAAGCAGTTTTCTTAGCAGCCGCTACATTAACAGTCAGCCTATGTTCATTCCTTTCACATCTTTTGTGGACTCAACACTTGCAGATACAGGAAGATTAGGAGCATTTCTCAGAACTACACAGCATGTTAGTAACAGTGCCACAAGTAAAATGCTGCCTGACTCCCACATCCAGTTTTCTTCAAGCCCAAAAGAAGTTTGCTCCTTTTACTACAAATATTTCAAAAGGAAAACCCTCTATAGTCTTTTGGATTTTTCCAGTAAACAATTGTCATGCAGTCCTTCAAGACAGAAATAGCAGGCTAGACTCTAAAACCTTATCAGTTTTTCTGTCCTAGAACTGACAGTTGATATTCTCTGAGCTGAATCTGAAAAAAAAAAAGAGAGAGATTTTTTTTCCCCATCACAGAATGATTTATAATCTTCCAGAGCTTGGCAAAACCAAGCTAGGGATAGTAAAACCATATTTGTTTTTGTGATCCTCCAATATGGGGTATCTCCAAATCTGGACGTGGAAGGGAAGGGTTTAGGATCGGGTGAGGCGTGAGTCTGGGAATGTAGTCCTCCAGAACCTGCTTTGGGATGACCTACCTGCTTTCCTTGCCCTTCCCACCTGCCCCTGGGTCTCCCTGCTTCCTTCTCCTTTTTGTTCTGTCTCCCTCTGCCCCCTGGCTCCTACTACAGCAGACAGGTTGGGACAGACACTGTCATAGTTGGGGAGCAAACGGACAGCATCAGGAAAGCCACTCCAGGGACTTTCTCTCAAGCTTCACTGATGAAAGAGCTCAATGGACCTGAACAGTTTCTCACAGGAAAGTTCCGGCCTCTGTCTCCTTGAAAAGCCAGACATTCAGCAACGCTCAACAGAGCCAAGATTAAAAGTCAGCCTTTCTGACCACCCCCACTCCACGCCCCTGGGCTTAATTTGGATGGGAGGCTAGGTCACTGCCATATGTGGCAATTAGAACCATTACAGATACCAAAAGTAACATTTACAAACTTTACCTTAAGCAGATAGACCATTTTTAGTGCAAAAAGATTAACTTTGCCCTCAGACCTGAGGAAAGGCAGAGTAGTCACTAGGTGTAGCACCGGATAGTCGGATAGTCTTGAATAGCATCAGCACCACACTCTCTTCTTGCTGCTCTTCCTCTAGCTGTCCGGGCGATCTGGGGGTTGCCTGTTCACTTGAGAGCTGCAGGTCTCAGGACAATCACTAGCCATCTTGGCCCAGTTAAAGTGATTTTGACACTTCTCTGGTGCTTTATGTTAAATTTGTGGCAGGTATCTGCCAGGGAGTGGGCAGGAGGGAAAAGGTGTTTCATGGGCATAGAAATGGGCCTGAGATGCCAGGGCCTGCTTCACGGTTCCTCTAGCCCAGCCTACCCCTGAACTCTGTTGCATTCAACCATGAGTTCCATGAACAGCTTTCATTTCCAAACTTCACTTGGGCCTTGGAAGTGACAAGCCTCATGTAGCAAGGGATGCTGAAAACCGCCAAAGAGATTGATCGAATTCATGTAGAATTGTCATATCTTTTTGATTTACACTGAAGCTATTGATTTTTACCAACTTGACTTAATGCTTATTTATTAGTCTTAGCTTGGAGGCAATTTTTTAATTCTCACATTTTACCAAGAGAACTGGAGTCACCTGCCTGAGCAACTCTAGTTCACATGGTAGAAGGTCTCTTGTCATAAGCTTGGGCTGTTACGATGTAGCATTTTAACTATCTTTCAGTGTATTTCTGAACATTAGGTCTCTTTGATCATGGAATTATCTAGACTAGATTACAGCCTGGAGAAGTCACCTGTCAGAGGTCTGGGGTGAAGGTTCTTCTGTCCTCTGCCCCATGTCATCTTAGCAAGGAGAGTAGGCAGGGAGGCCTGCATGCCCTTCTTACCTGTACTAGTGATCTGAGACAGATGGTGTTCACTTGGTAGATGGTGGGGATTACAAAATTTACCTTTCATTTGCTCCTGTGGAAAGCTAAATGATGGTATATGTCATATTCTTGGGTCCTTAAAATCAATCTGACTTATAAATATTGACTTATTGTTTTACTGATGATGAATATTTCTTCTAACCAAACATGATCAGATATCACATTCTTAAACCATTCTATCCATGGTTGACCACAAACTCCCTCTTTTTTATCACCATCCAAGAATCAAAGGAGCTCCCACAGGCCTGGGAAGTCCCTATTCTGATTTCTCTAAGTCTGATCTGTTTTTTGTCCACTATGTTACATACTCAGTGTAGGCTCCAGTATACAAAATGGCTACTCACGAAGGGCCCCATAAGATACCTCTAATCCAGTGGTTCTCAACCTTCCTAATGCCACAGCCCTTTAATACAGTTCCTGTGGGTCGAGACCCACACTTTGAGAACTGTTGCTCTAATCCTTCAGTGTAGGGTGGGGTAAATCAGACATAGGCAGCAGCCCTTAAGGAAGGATGTATTCTGGGCTAGGTATGAACACAGACAACATTGCTTCAGCTCCCTCACACACACACACTTTTTTGGAGTAGGGTATGTGTGTAGTAGGGGGTGGTCTAGTCATAGCACAGCTGAAGAAAGATGGGTCAGATGAAGGTAGATGGTCTGCACTGAACACAGAGGCTTGGTGGGGAGTCAGGCTCAGTTTGTCCAGTCTCCTTGACCTAACTTAGGGCTAATGACCAGCTCATGTTCTTCCTACTCTATTATCACAAGGTATTGACTGTCTTAAGCTAATTTTTGAATACTTAGTGGATATGAGTCATATTTTTTTGTCTGTGTGTTGGTTGGCTTTTTATGCCCAGGATCCTCTGCCTGCTGACCAAAACCACATTGATTTTCTAGCCATTTGCCTTACCAGTTCATCTCATTTTTAACTGGTTCCTGTTTCTCTTTTTTCTAGCTTAAAAGTTGTGTTCTCTATGAAAGTAGGACCTATTGTTTATGACTCTATGCCGTGAATTTCCTTCATTTTTGGAGATCTTAATTGAGCTGAGCACAGGTGTTGGACCACAATACACAGAAAGGTTGAATAGGCTACATTTAGGGAAGCCAGATAATGCACAGGAAAACTAGGAATTCCAGGGCATTTTTTTCTCTTTTTTTTTTTAAGGTAGAGTCTCACTATGTCTCCCTCAGTAGAGTGCTGTGGCATCATAGCTCACAGCAACCTCTTGGGCTCAAGTGATTCTCTTACCTCAGCCTCCCAAGTAGCTGGGACTATAGGTGCCTGCCACAATGCCTGGCTATGTTGTTGTTGTTGTTGTTCCTGGCTATGTTGTTGTTGTTGCTGTTGTTGTTGTTATTGTTGTCATCATCGTTGTCAGGCCGGGTTTGAACCTGCCAGCCCGGTGTATGTGGTCGGTGCCCTAACCATTGAGCTATGGGCACCCAACCAGGGGGCATGGTTTTTAAGGGGAAAAAACCTCCCCTCATTTTGCCTGGGGGGAGGAAGTCCCACATAACGTTATATGAGGGACCTTTTTTTATATAAGTGTACCTCTTTAAGCATCCTATGACCAAGAAACCAATGCAAGGAATCCTTGGGAGTAAGTGGTCTTTCTCTATAGAAGGTTGAAGGAAGACAGTAGTTACTTTATATAATTCATAGGGCTTCCTATTCCCTCCAATAGGTAGATGTTATTTTTCTTCCTAAAGAGTAAACTTTAAGCTGGATTCTACACCTGGCTTTAGATGTAATCATACCATTAAAAAATATATATGTATCTTTCCTTTTGTCCAAGAGTCCCACTCTGGCCTTGTGATTCTAGTTGATGGTAGTGACTTGTGTGCTGTTTGTTTTTAATAAGCTATACAGATGCACTTTCAATTAAAAATTGTTATTGCTTTTGAACATATAAACAGCAAATATCTGTTGTTTGTCTCCAGTGGACTATGTGCTATATAAAAGATCAGCCATGGGTTCTCCATGTAAATAAGTAGGTACAAATCAGCAAAGGATATAACAAATGATGAAGATGGGAGTGACATTTACCATAGGCCAGTTGCTGTGCTAAGGACTTTTATATCCATTATCCAGTTTAAACCTCAAAACCTTGTAAGTTAAGTAGCATCATACCCAAAGAGGTTATGAAATTTGCCCAATGTCACACAGCTAATACATGGTAGCACTCCAAGATCCGAACTCAGGTCTGATTCCAAAGCCCTTGTCCTCACCACTATGCAAGCTGCTCCTGCACAAATGTAGTACCCAGCATCAGATGCTTCTGTCTTTCTAATGGAGCAAAGCAGCAGGAAAGCCCCTCTGAAGTGTTGGTCAGAATTCATTTTTAGAAACCAGCTAATATTAAGACCCTGTTTATAACTTGTAATAGTAGTTTATAAGTTATTTTATGAGTATAGTTTTCAAGTTTCCTGGTTGCTTTAGAGGAAAACACATGTATAGGCTTCTGTTCAAGTCATGGTTATTTATAATCAATGATTTTGGAAATATTTTCATTTTATCATTTTGCTGAACACAAATTTAGAAAACCACAGTTCAGTAAGACGATGTGATTAGCAACCCCAAGTTTGGTTGTCACGTGTGTCTAAAGTGATTTGGCTGTAAGACTCATCACAAAAAAGGAGAAGATCATCAGCAAAACTGGTGAGGAGCTCGCACATTTGCCTTTGGGGAGTGAAAACGTTTTCTTCTCTATCTACTTTTTCAGCGGAAGTGGAAATAAGGGTGGGTATCTTTTGAAGTAGGTCTGTAGTTTGGTTTAAGGCTCTGCAGGGCATCATTTCATTAGTTCTGTACTATAAAACCATCATTTCAGTACAAGTTTCCATTATAGGAGCAGTGAAATCATATTAAAATTGAGAAAAAGTGGTCTAAATATTTTAGTCAATGCCTTATTTTAAAAGTTTCTAGAGAAGACATACAGTGCCTTTATTTCTCATGTATATGGTGACATACTTTGTGTGGTAGGGAGCTGGTAATTTTTTTTCTCATTGCTCTTACCATATCTTTGGAAGTCTAGTCATTTTCATCAAGCCATTGTTTAGAAGAATCACAGAAATTAGAGCTAACATATTTAGATCTTACGGAAGTATCACAATTATTTTTTACTAGCACAGAGAAGTCATTATTTTGTTCGTTGTTAGACAAAATGCTAGTATTTTCAGAGCAATGTCAGTGTCTTATTGGACTTGCTTTAATGACTGAGGTTTTTGCACAAATTCTTTGCAATTAAATAAAACTTTCGGAGGACTAATATTGGTGGAAATGATTAAATACTAAAGTATATCCTGATGTATAAAATTGAAATTTAGTGATCTATTATCAGAAACAATTGCCTGAAGCATGTGGCATATACTAATTTATTAAGCTATGTTTCTTCATAATAGTAATAACAGCAACAATGGCTTCGATTTGTTGAGTATGTACTGTGTGTCAGGCACCATGTTAAATGCCTTACATTGATTATCACATTTAGTTTTCATAATAATTCTTAAAAGATAGGTATTATTCTGCCTATCAACAATTAAAGTTCAAAGGTGCATAGTGTCTAATCGGCATGTGAATCCAATCTTATGTGAACTCCAAAGGTACTCTATGTTACAGAGAAATGACCCCCAAGTCCTTATTCATGCTCTCGTATCTGAATAGTTGTTTGTTAAAAGAGCAGGCTACTTGACCATTTCCAACCATTTTAGGTAGAGACGTATCTTGTGATCTGTTTCAGTCCAGATGAAAAGCAGTTATACAAAAGCAAAAGAATCTTGAGTGATAGGATTAGCAAAAACTGAGTGGAATCCTACAATATCTGATCACCACTTACAGAGTAGCTGGAGTCTCATGAGCCTATTGGACACACAAAGACCTTAAAAAGTTGTCTTTGCTGTACAGCACTTGGTTTCTTTACCTGACCTTTGCTATCCTTCTGCCCCTCAGCTCTCAATTAAACTGCCATTGGTACAGGATTTATAATGTGTCACTGGTCCATTCAGTAGACAGTGACAGAGGTGTGGCTGAAAACTGGGTAATAAAGAATGGAGATGATTTCCATGTCTGTTTAAATTAGGGTGGCAACAAAACCATAGCTGTTCTTGGTTCAGACTAACACAGACTGGCAAGGTGGGTATTTTAAGCACTGAATTATGCACTAAATGCCCAATGCCCTCTTCAGAAGGGGCATTTGTTCTGAATGTCCAAGGTGCTTACATTTTCTACCAGACCTGAAAAGTGATTGTGGTGCTAACCATGTTCTAATTTTCCAGAAGTGAATCTTTGTTTATTCTTCTTTTAGGTCTCTAAACAATAAGGTGCATTTTATGAATGAGAATTGTTTAGGAAAAGAATAGTTTTTTGTTTTTTGTTTTTGTAGAGTCTCACTTTAT
>CAUYON010095857.1:0-29737 GCA_963573935.1 Arctocebus calabarensis
AAGTAGGATGTTGGTATTTTAATGGGGATGGCATTGAATCTGTACATTGCTTTGGGAAGTATAGACATTTTGACAATGTTTTTCTTCCCCAAGAGCACGGTATATTCTTCCTTTTGTTAACATCTTCTGCTATTTCTTTCCTTAGGGTTTCATAATTCTCTTTGCAGAGGTCCTTCGCCTCTTTTGTTAGGTATATTCCTAAGTATTTCATTTTCTTTGAAGCTACTGTAAAGGGAATTGTGTCTCTGTTTAATTTCTCAACTTGGCTGTTATTGGCATATACAAAGGCTACTGATTTGTGGACATTGATTTTGTACCCCGAGACATTACTATATTTCTTTTTTTTAATTAAGTCATATACACATAGATCATGAACACATTTATGCATATGTGGGGTACAATGTGTTGATTTTTTTAATACAATTTGACTTACGTCAAACTAATATACTTAATTATTGTGTTAAGACATTTATGTTCTACACTTGATAGATTTGACTTGTATCCTTGCAATATGCTCCATAGGTGTGGTCCTGCCGTTTACCCTCCCTCTATCAACCCTTCCCCCACCCCTCCCACTCCATTTCTCTCCTTCATCCTGGGCTATAGTTGTGTTCTATCTTTCATAAGAAAGTGTGAGTAAATATAAGTTGGTTTCATAGAAGTACTGAGTACATTGGATACTTTTTCCTCCATTCTTGAGATACTTTACAAGGAATTCCAGGTCCCTCCAGGTAAACATAAAAGAGGTAAAATCTCCATCTTTTTAAGGCTGCATAGTATTCCATGGTATACATATACCACAATTTATTAATCCATTCATGGGTCAATGGGCACTTGGGCTTCTTCCATGACGTGGCTACTACAAAATGAGCTACAATGAATAATCTGGTGCAAATATCTTTTTTGCAAAGTGATTTTTGGTCTTTTGGATATACTCCTAGTAGAGGAATTGCAGGATCCAATGGCTCAATTTTTAGATCCCTGAGTGTTCACCAAACTCCTTTCCAAAAGTAATGTATTAGTTTGCACTCCACCCAGCAGTGGAGAAGTGTTCTCTTTTCTCCACATCCACACCATCATCTGTAGTTTGGGGATTTTGTTATGTGGGCTACTCTTACTGGAGTTAGATGGTATCTCAAAGTGGTTCTGATTTGCATTTCTCTGATGATTAAAGATAATGAGCATTTTTTCATATGTCTGTAGACCATGAGCCTATGAAATGGGATCACTTGTTCTTTTCTTATTAATAAGTTTGAGTTCTCTGTGGATTCTGGTTATCAGATCTTTGTCGGAAATGCAACATGCAAATATCCTCTCCCATTCTGAGGGCAGTCGACTTGCTTTACTTTGTTCTTGGCAGTGCAGAAACTTTTTAGTTTGATCAGTTATCAGATATTATTATTTTTTCAATCATAGACTGGCTTCTACAATGTCTCAAAAGAAAACAGAACTCAAAAAAGAGAAAAATTGCAGATGAAGGAAGATTGTTCAATGAAAAGTGGACAGATGACTACTTTTTTGTTAAGGCAAATAGTAAGGTACTCAGCTTAATTTGTAGAGAATTTGTGTGAGTTTTCAATGATTATAACTTGAAAAGGCATTATATGTAAAAACATGCTGCCAAATTCAATATGTATGAAAAATTGTGTCATAAAGACAAAATAGTGGAACTGAAAAAAAACCTATTTTCTCAACAATTTTTTTTTTTTGAGACAGAGTATCACTATGTCACCCACAGTAGAGTGCTGTGCCATCACAGCTCACAGCAACCTCAAACTCCTTGCCTCAGCCTCCCAAGTAGCTGGGACTACAGGCACCCACCATAATGCCTGGCTATTTTTTGGTTGCAGTTGTCATTGTTGTTTAGTAGGCCCAGGCCAGGTTCAAATCTGCCAGCCTCAGTGATGTGGCCAGCACCCTACTCACTGAGCTACGGCCACCGAGTCTCAAATTTTTTTTAAGTCACAAGTCAGATAAATTCCATAATAACAGCTAGTTATATGACATCATATTTAATAGCAAAAAATCAAAACTATTTACTGATGGTGAGTTTATTAAATAATATATGGAAAGCATGGCAGACATAATTTGCCCTGAAATAAAGGGGGATTTTTTTTTCATTGCTATCTTTTCTCTTTTTAAATTTCAGATTAATATGAGGGTACAAACCATTCAATTTTATAATTTATGCATGACAGGTAAAATCAGAGGCGCAGTTGTATCCTACATCCAGCAAGTGTATCCATGCATTGCACCCACTGGGGGAGAAGCCATGGAACCCCTTCCCCTCCTCTCTACTTCTTGAGTTTAATTGATATTTTCTCTCATGTGGGTCTATGATTGTTAATCTAGTTTCAAATTGGTATTGAGTACATGTGATGCTTATTTTTCCAATCTTGTGATACTTTACTTACATTTACTTTAATGCTCTCCCAATCTATCCAGGTTGTTAAAAAGGAGGCTAAATTTCCATCATTTTAGGGATGAATAGTATTCCATGGTATGCATTATACTACAGTTTATAAATCCATTCATGTGTTGATCCAGGGATATTTCTAAAATCAGTTTGTCTTGCCGGACTATAGCCAGATGAATTGAAGAAACTGGAAAAATTTATCAAAATAAGTTTGGAGAGTAAAGCTGCTAATTTTAAATTTTATGGATTATACTCTCTGATTAAAAAGCAGATCATCAGAATGGATTAAAAAAGCACAAGTAACTCAAATGTATTCTTCCACAGGAAATTGGCTTTAAATATAAACATACAAATAGATTGAAAAACAAATGGATGGAAATAGTTATATAATGCAAACAATAAACATAATTGGTGAGATGGGCATACAAATGACTATACCTGACAAAACTAGTATCACAAAGGAAGGTCACAGGGTAATGGCACAGAGATCAAATAAAATATTAACAATTAGAATCTAGTAGCCCATTAATGTGGTAATAGTCTATGCAACTATTAAGGTGTCCAACCTTTTGGCTTCTTTGGGCCACACTGGAAAAAGAGTTGTCTTAGACCACACATTAAATACGCAAACACTAACACAGCAATATCTAATTTTCCTTTGCCATTTGTTAAAAAGGCCATCTTCCCCCTCCCCCACTGATATGCACTATCATCTCTGTCATGAATGAAGTGCTCATAAATGCATGAATTTTTTCTGGGTTTTCTCTTCTACTTCATAGGTTTATTTGCTGATCTGTGTACCAAAAGATCATATTTTAAATTCCCAACACTTAAAAATAACTCCTGACACTTGGTAGAGCAAGTTCTCTCAACAAAGCTTCCTTGACAATTTTGTCTACTCTTAGCCCTTTTACTGTTAATTTACACTTTCCATTGCTATTTTGATTAATATTGAATTGAATGTATAGCCCTATGGGCCAATCTGGGTGAATTGACAGTTTTACAGTATTGGGTCTTCCATTTCATAAACATGACATCTCTCTCCACCTAATTAGGTCTGTTAAAATTTCTCTCAGTAATATTTCTAGATTTCTGCATAAAGGTCTTTCACCTTTTTTTCATTAGATTTGTTTCATTAAGTATTTTTTTGCTAATGTTAAGATGTATTTTAAATTACATTTTCTAATTGCTTATAAATAGTATATTAGATTGAGATACTCCCTATGAACCCAAGAACCCTGCAAAATTCTGTGTTCACAATCCTATTATCTGAAATAATGACATTAAAAAAAAAAGTTTGTACCCCTATTCAATGCTATTTTCAGACCCAGTGATCTCTCTGGGGCCTCCTATAATGCTCAATAGAAGTGGGCAAATTTTTTCCTCTCCCATTCTCAATGGAAACTTTTTCCTGATTAAATATAACATCTATTGTACATTTTGATAGTTACCTTCTATCAGCTTAAAGAAGTTGCCTATTCTTAATCTACTAGTATTTTTTTAAATCGTGAATATTGATCTTAATATAATCTTTTATGTATTTGAGATAATCTTATAATTTTTCTCCTTTAATATATTAATTGGTGAGTCATGTTACTAAATTTTCTGTTAAACCAACCATGAAGTTCTCACATAAGTCTAATTTGATCATGATATATTGTCTTTTTTATGTATTGCTGAATTTGTTTTAAAATTACTTTATTTAGGATGCTTGCATCCATATTTGTAAGTGAAACTAGCCTTTAATTTTTTTCTCCACTTCTCCTTGTTGGGTTTTTATATCAAGATTTCAGAAGATTTTCAAAATGAGTTGGAAAGTTTTCTTTATTTCCTAGTCTCCGGAAAAGTTCGCAAGATTGGGGTTTCTATCTAAATGTTTGCCAAATTCATAGTTAATGCCAACTGGGCCTAAACACTATTGTGTGTGTGACAGGTTTATGATAATGGATTTAATTAATAGTAACTTGATTCTATTCCTTTTTCTTCCATTGTTGAAATTGCATATTTCTTGGCATTTGTCCATTTAAATCAAATGTTTCAAATTTACTGGCATAAAGTTGTCAAAAATATCTTATGAAAATAAGTAATTCAAAATCTAAGCTGCTGGAACATTAAATTATTTTGAGCTCTAAAGGAATGTGATTGTGGGGCCTGAGTCCTATGATAGGCAACTGTAACCTAGGCTTCTGTAACCAAGTAGCTGTTGTCTTTGTGTCTCTGATTATACACTGACCTTCAATCTTACCTGCATTGTTTCATAAAATATTGTAAATGGCTGAAGGGTGTCAGAGAAGACTTGCTTCCTCTTCACTGTTGACTTTCATATAAATTAACCTTCCTCTTACCTTTCTCCCACAAAGACTTCATGGCTATCCCATTGCCTTAAGATAGAATTTTAAATACACTCTTAAATTGGAAAGAAAATTAGGTCTGGTGCAGTGGGTCACACCTGAGGCCAAGGCAAGAGGATCCCTTGAGGCCAGGAATTTGAGACTTCATCTTGACGAAAATAGAAAAATTAGCCAGTGCGGTGGTGCATACATGTAGTCACAGCTACTTAAGAGGCTGAGGCAGAAACATTGATTGCTCAAGGCTGGGAATTTGATCCCACTGCACTCTAGCATGGGTGACAGAAAAAGACCCTGAAAAAAAAAAAAAGAAAATGAAAATCAGCTGTAAAGAAAACAAGTCATGGATCTGCGCCCATAGCACAGTGGTTATGGTGCATGCACCAAGTCTGGTGGGTTCAAACCCAGCCTGTGCCAGCTAAACAACAACAACTGCAACAAAAAAATAGCCAAGCATTGTGGCGGGCACCTGTAGTTCCAGCTGCTTGGGAGGCTGAGGCAAGAGAATTGCTTAAGCCCAAGAGTTTGAGGTTGCTGTGAGCTGTGACACCACAACAACACTCTACTGAGGGCAACATACTGAGACTCTGTCTCAAAAAAAAAAAAAAAAAGAAAGAAAGAAAACAAGTCATACAGAATAAAAACTCTAAATAATTCATTTATTATAACTGTTAAACTAGCCTGTATAGAAAATTTTGGCATCCTATTAAATTTCCTTGTTTTCTTCCTGTATAAGCAAAAACTTAACTTACCCCATTTTGCCTGGAGTCTATGCATCCTGGGATGACCATTTCCAGATTTCACTTTAATAAACCCTAAAACTGGATTCTGACCCTTTTGATTATTTTAACAATCTGTTATCTTTTAGTATTTGTGAACTCTGAAGTGATATTTTCCTTTAAATTCCAATCTAGGTGGAGTAGTTTTGTTTGTTTTTGCTTCTTTATTGCACTGAACAGATTGATCAACTGTATTAATCTTTATGAAGAACAAAGTTTTGGCTTTGTTGATCCTCTCTTTTGTATTTTTGTTCCATTCTTTCACCTTTAATACTTCTTTCTTTATATTTCCTTTTTAACTTCTTAAGATGAATGCTTAGCTTATTAATTTTCAGCCTTTTTCTTTTCTAATATAAAGGCCTAAGTAGTGTTTTAATTGCATCCCACACGAAGACCTTCTGTCAATTTGCTTTTCTACTAACAAACCATATATGTTTTTTATTTTTATTTATTTTTTTTGAGACAGAGTCTCACTATGTTGCTCTTGGTAGCATACTGTGGTGTCACAGCTCACAGCAATCTCACACTCTTGGGCTTAAGCCCTCAGCCTCCCAAGTAGCTGGGACTACAGGCATCCACCACAATGCCCGGCTACTTTTTGTTGTTGTTGCAGTTGTCATTGTTGTTTAGCTGGTCCAGGCCAGGTTCAAACCTGCCACCCTCAGTGTATGTGGCTGGCACCATAACCACTGGGCTATGGGCACTAAGCCAAAACCATATGATTTTTAAATCCTTATTTGTCTCCTCCTTTTGGAATTTATATGCTCCATGAAGGCAGAAATTTTTGTCTATTTTGTTTGATGTATCCCGAGCAACTAGTTGTGCTTAGCACATAGTAGGTGATCAAAAATATTTAATTTAATGGACAATTTTAGAAGTTAATGATTGGTACAAAAAATAAAGTTGGGTGTGGAAGATTGAGAATGCAACATTGGGTTAAGAATGCAATAATTTCAGGCATTACAGTCAGGATAGACCTTATTGAACACTAATTTGAAGAAGTAAAGGAGAGTACCACATGGGCATCTGGGGAAAAGAGTTCTGGGAAGAGGAAAATGTTGGAAGGTCTTGAGGCTGGAATATTCCAGAAACATCAAGGAGACCAGACTAGCTGGAGTAGAATTAGCATGGAAGAGATTTCCAGAAGATAGGAAATTAAAGAGGCAAAAGGGGCCAAAGCATATAGGGTCTTTTAGATATGAAAAAACTTTGGCTTTTATTATTGCATTGCATTTTTAAGGGATAATTTTAAGAGATCATTCTGGCTGTTGTGAACTAAAATAACATCTTAAGGTCCCCAGCCAACTGAATGGATCCGCCTCTTGGCCAAGGAGATCCCTTAAAAAAAGATAAACCTTAAAACTGAGTTGCTGGCCATGAGCAGAAAGATCAGCACCTACTTGTGCCTTGTCCCTTTTGCAATTATTCTTTGTAACAATAAGATGTAATATCTTTAATGACCCTAAGGCTATGTAAAACAAAGATTAAATCACACCTTGCAGGTCATCAATGTACTTAATAGGTACATGTCAGGTGGCTTGTTTATGATTAACAGACCTCCTTATCTTAACTTGAAACATTCCAAACCTTTAGACTAAACTTCATTTCTTTAAGCAATTACAAATCAAAGAATCTTTAAACTTGCCTATAATATAACCTGTAATCCCCATTTTGAGAGGGATGTCCTGCTTTTGGGGGCTAAATCAGTGTATGCCTTCCATGTGTTGATTTAGGACTCTACGTGTAATTCCTGTCTCCCTAAAAGGTATAAAACCAAACTGTAACCCAATCACTATAAGTCCACTTGCTCAAGGTGTACTTTCTAGGCCATGGTCATGAATATTTAGCTCAGAATAAACCTCTTTAAAATTATTTTACAGAGTTCAGGTTTTATTCCATTGACACTGCACTGAGTATATAATATAAGGAAGCAAGGAAAGAAGTAGAGAGAGAAGTCTGAAGGTAGGCTAAGCCTTATTAAAGTGACTTCAAGCAAAAAATGGAAGAACAAAATTGAATACAATTGGTAAACAGAGCCTTTTTGAGTTTTGCTGGGAAAGGGAACAAAAAAAGGATTCAAGCAAAAGCAAAGGATTTTTTTGTTTTTTGTCTTTTTGACAGGATCTTAGTGTGTCATCCAAGCTGGAATGCAGTGGTATCATCCATCATCAGAGCTCATTGCAGCCTCAAACTCCTAGGCTCAAGAGATATTCCTGCACCAGCTTCCCAAGTAGCTAGGACTACATTTGCATACCACCGCACCCAGTTAATTTTTCTATTTTTTGTAGAGACAATGACTTGCTATGTTGGCAGGCTGGTCTCAAACTCCTGTCCTCAAACAGTCCTCTTGCCCCAGCCTCCCAAACTGCTAGGATTACAAGTGTAAACTACTGTGCCTGACCAAAAGTTTTATTTTTAACATGGTAAGGATAAACAGATATTTATATGCTAATAGAATGACCCAATAGAGAAAAAAGCATGGGTGCTTCCCCTAAAACCAAAATTTAAAACTCTAGGAGAGGAAAAGAACCAGTAAAAGAGGGATAAGGGTGAAGAGCAAAAAAGATCAAGGGTCTAATGGACAGCAAGGCCACTGAGATTTTTATGCAAATACCAGTTTTGAACTGTAGCTACCAATAAAGCCATTTCCCCTGTGAAATATCAGAGTAGATGTCGTATCTCCATCCTCCTTCGCATAGCCAATTTATAATTATGCATCAGGAGAATATGCTTTCCTACAGAAGTGAGAGAGGCTTTGTCAATCTTTTCTCTAACCTCCACAGGTGAGTGGCTGTTGACCCTCAAGTTCACATTACCACCATGTCTTCTGTTTTTGATTTTATTCTCCAGTATACTAGAGGTGGCTTATCGTAATTAAATTCTACCTCTCCATGCCCTATACCATATTCCCTCATCAATGAGCACACTGTCTGTTCTCTTTACTCTGCAAATATCAAAGCAGAATTTAATAGGTAGATTATTTAATAGGTAGGTAGAATTTAATAGGTAGGTTATCTGTTAGGGAGAGACATGATCATCTAGATCAGAGTTTCTTAACCTAAGCACAATGGTAATTCTCTGTTGTAAGAAATGCTGTCTGGGGCACCTACCCAATCCCAATGGTAACAGAAAAATATCTCCAGACATTGCTCAATGTCCCCTAGGGATCAAAAATCACTCCCAGTTGAGAACCACTGATCTAGATGTAAAATTTATTAATACATTATCAATAGGTTCTAGTAGTATCAATTATACATGGAAAAAACCCTGGGGTTTTATTAGCTGTATCTTTATTCTCTGCTTTATTTATTTATCTATTAATAGATGACATTGTTAACTCTCTACTTCTTACCACTATTCTCAAAATGAATATTATGGACCCTCATTTTAAAACTGGTACCTTTGTACACATGATTGGCCTGGGGAGAATGAATGAATGAGATTAGGTAGACTATGGAAATTTAAAATACCATTGCTGAGTTTTTGCCATCAGAGGCTCTTCAAAATATTTGCCTCAAGCATTGCAGGAGAGAAATTTTTTCTATCAGCTGATTGCTGATAACCTAAAATTGGTCTTCTTGTCATTGGACCCATAAATATGTATAACTTTGTGAAGTATCCAAAAAAAAAAAAAATGAACAAGAAAAGCTCATTCCAGCTTGAAAATTGGGGAATTTACCCTATCAGAATTCAAGACTTAGTGCAGAGTTACACTACTTAAGACAATGTGGGACTGGCATAGGAATATACAAATAGACAAAAAAAGAGAATAATTAGGAAGAGGCTAATTTATGATAGATATCAGTGCAAGTCTGTAAGGGGATGAATGTTTTTTCAATAATTGGCACTGGAACAATCAAATTTATACAATAAAATGAAATTTGACCCCCTACTAAATGTGATATACAAAAATTAATTTGAGATGTGTCACAAGTCTCAATGTGTAAGATAAAAGAATAAAGCTTTTAGAATAAAATGAGAATTTCTTCAATACAATCTTTAATAGAATACTAATTATAAGACTGACTTCATTAAAATTAACAACTCTATTCATCAAAAGACACGATTAAGCAAGTCAAAAAGCAACCACAGACTGAGAGATTTTCATGATACATATACCAACAAAGGCTCATATCTACATCAGTAAGAAAATGACTATAATTTAATATTTTAAAATGATCAAAAGACCTGAACAATTCCATCACAGAAGAGGCTATTTGAATGACCAACAAGAATATGATAAGGCGCTCAACCTCTATCATAGCCTTTCTAATTTCACATTACAAATCTGACAAAGAGCTAATAACCAGAATCTAATAAGAACTTCAGCAAATCAACACAAAAAGAGCAAATAATCCCATTAATCATTGGGTAAGAGACATGAACAGAACCTTTTCCCAAGAGGACAGATGAATGGCCAAGAAACACAGGAAGAAATACTCACCAACACTAATCATCACTAATCATCAGAGCAATGCAAATCAAAACCACCTTAAGATATTACCTAACCCCAGTGAGACTAACCCATGTCACAAAGTCCTAGTGCTGCAGATGCTGGCCTGCATGTGGAGAGAGGGAAATACTTATGCATGACTGGGGAAGGGGAGGGATGCAAACTAATGCAACCTTTTTAGAAAGAAGTATTGAGAATTCACAGAGAGCTAAAGTAGACCTTCCATTTGATCCTGCAATATCATTACTAGGTATCTACCCAGAAGAAAAAAAAAATCATTTTATCATAAAGACATTTGCACTCGAATGTTTACAGCAGCTCAATTCATAATTGCAAAGAGCTGGAAACAACCCAAGTGCCCATCAATCCATGAATGGAATAATAAACTGTGGTATATGTATATCATAGAATACCATAAACAAAGATGGAGATTTTGGTTCTTTTGTATTGACCTGGACAGATATGGAGAACATTCTTTTTAGTAAAGTATTTAAAAAATGGAAAAGCAAGTATCCCATGTACTCAATACTAAGTCAAAACTAGTAGGTTAACAACTACAGGCCCACACAAAAGAAAAGCACAATTAAATTCAAGGAGGAGAGGGGGCTCATTATGTTCTCATCTAACATGTACAAGGTAGGTATATAGGGTACACCTCCTGGGTAAAGGATTCAACTATAACTCAGACTTTACCTACAAATACAAACAATGTAACCTAATCATATGTTCTTCATATTAATCTGAAATTTTATTTTATTGTTGGGGAATCATCGAGGGCACAAAGAACCAGGATACACTGCTTGCATTTGTTAGGTCAAGTCCCTTTTAAATAATTGTGTCCTGCACCTAAGAGGTATGTCATACACCATGACCCCCCCAACCTCCTTCCCTCCTTTCCTCTGTTTCCCTATTTCCCCACCCCCCACCAGGTACTAGCATCACTTGTCCTCATATCAGAATTGAGTACATTGGATTCTTGCTTACCCATTCTTGTGATGCTTTACTAAGAATGTGTTTCAACTCCATCCAGGTTAACACAAAAGATGTAAAGTCACTATCTTTTTTAGCAGCTGAATAATATTCCATGGTATACATATACCATAGCTTGTTAATCCATTCCTGGATTGGTGGCCACTTAGGTTGTTTCCACCATTTGGCAATTGTAAACTGAACTGCAAATAAACAGTCTAGTGCAAATGTCCTTATGATAAAAGGATTTTTTTTTTTCCTTCTGGGTAGATAACCAGTAATGGATTGTGGGATCAAATGGAAGGTCTACTTTAGCTCTTTATGGACTCTCAATACTTCTTTCTAAAATAGTTGTATGAGTTGGCAGTCCCACAACCAGTATGAAAGTGTTCCCTTTTCTCCACATCCATGCCAGCATCTGTAGCTTTGAGACTTTGTGATGTGGGCCACTCTCACTGGGGTTAGATGATATCTCAGGGTGGTTTTGATTTGCATTTCTCTAATGATTGGGGATGAACAATGAACCGAATCACATGTATTCTCATATTAATCTGCGATTTTAAAAAAGAAAAAAGATGACCATAATCAAAGATAAATTACAATAATACAGGAAAGCTTATCTTCTGTAATAAAGACAGATGAATTCAGAAAGAGTTAAAAAGGACCAAACTCTGGTCAATTGATGCTCTCAATTGAAAATAAGGACTATAAATGCGGCCAAATAAAGAGGTTTTAGGAACACAGAGCAGATCCTTCTACAGCAGCAGTTTTCAATCCTGACTACACATTGTATTGCCTGATGATTACTCGAGGAGTTGACAAAAGTACCCAAATGGAAAAACTAGATAGTAAAGACATGAAAAATTTCTAAACACATGCACATATAACCCTTAAAATACATTCACCACAGACAGTGGGACACACATACACATGCCATGAGATTTGAGAATTAAGTTTGAGAACTCATCCTAGGAGAAGTGCTACACATTTCATTGCTAAATATAACTACAGTCACCTTCAAAGTACTCCCCCTGAGAAGCACTGGCATTGGTCCATCTTTCAAAGCAATATTGGAACTCTTTTTCTGAAATGGCCATCAAAGCTGTTACATTATTACCCTTGATGGCCTGACTGTCATCAAAATGTCAATATTTCCTTTATTTGGGGGTAAAAAAAAAAGTCAATGGAGGTTAGATTAGGGGAGTAGGGATAGTATTCCAATAGTTATTTGTTAACTGGCTAAAAACTCTCTCAAAGACAGTGCCATGTAAGCTGGTAACATTGTCATGATGCAAGAGACAGGAGCTGTTGGCCAACATTTTCAGTTAAGATTCTCCTGTTTCTCTGTCAACATTCACTTGGTCTGCTATGCTTCTCACAGTCAGCTGATGATTTTGATGCATAATACAAATTTTTGCAACACAGTTCTGATCATTACTGGCCTTCCTGACTTCTCTTCATCAGTGACACTTTCTCTCCCCTCAGAAAAATGTTTAATGCATCTGTACACTGCCATTTCCCCCATATACTTGGACTAAAATGTCCCTGACTTCACTTCCACTCTTGCCAAGTTTAAGAAGAAATTTAATGTTTGTCCATTGCTCTAATTCAAGCTCTGAGATTCTCACAAATCACACAAAAACACACAATATTTATCACTCAGAAAGACACCATCATATGTCAACATGAACACAGCTGTGTGACACTGATATACCAAGGTTATAAAACTTTACTGAGTTGTTTGTACAGTGCTGCCAATGTAAGCACATGGTGGCAAGTTTGCAAACTTAATTGTCATACTTGTGTGTGTCCATGTGCATTCAACATTAACCCAAATAAAAGTATACCAACATTAACCCAAATAAAAGTATACCAAATAAAAGTATATCAAAATAAAAGTATACCAAAATACTACTTTTTATTTTCCATTGCCCAAAACCGAAATACTCACATGCTACTCTGTTGGCAAAACTGTGGGGAAATAGCCACTCATACACTGCAGGTGGGAATGCACATTGATACAAATCTTGAGGAAAGTTAACTAACAACACTACATGTACATTTACCTTTTAATCAAATAATTCACATCACATTTCTAGGAGTTTACCCTCAAAATACATGAAAATGCACCTGCACATAGTTATTCATTGCAGCAGTCATATCTTGGACTGTATATGGTCTTCTGTAGGAGAGTGGTTAATAAACCATGGTATAAACAGACAATAGAGTACTGTTTCTGCAAGTAGGAATGAGTATGGTCTCTATGAATTGATGTGGAACAACTTCCAGATACACTGTCAAATGAAATAAGCCAACTGCAAAAGAGTGCCTTCATTGTTATCCTTTGTGTAACAAACAAGAATAAAATATACATATACCTACTCCTTGGAGCAAAAAGAAGGAAAGGAAAAAGAAAGTCCAGAAACTGAGTTTGGATACTTACAAGGGGTAGGTTGGAATGGGGTATAAAGGACAGAAGGAATTAGGTGGAAAGGGAGCATGGCATGTTTCTAAGTATAACTTTATAAATCACTCTAAATTTTGGGACTATGTTAATTAATGTATTATACATGTAAGGGAGAAAAAGGGAAGAAGGAAGAGGGAAAGGGAAGAAAGAAAAGGGCAACGGGAAAAGCAAAGGAAGAGAAGGAAAAAGGAGAGAGCAGAAGAGAAAAGAAAGGAAAAGAGGAAGGGAAAACGAATAGAAAGGGTAGAGAGGAGGGTGGCGCTGTGGCTCAGTGGATAGGGCACCGGGCCCATATACTAAGGGTGGCGGGTTCAAACCCGGCCCCAGCCAAACTGCAACAGAAAAATAGCCAGGCCTTGTGGTAGGCACCTGTAGTCCCAGCTACCGGAGGCTGACATAAGAGAATTGCCTAAGCCCAGGAGTTGGAGGTTGCAGTGAGTTATATGAGGCCACGGCACTCTACCGAGGGCAATAAAGTGAGACTCTGTCTCTACAAAAAGGGCAGGCAAGAGAGAGGAGATGAGGAGAGAAACAAGAAATGACTGAGGCATGGGAACCTAAAATGAAACATGAACAGAGAAAAATGAATCAAATGATATTTAAATTGATGACATAATCACACTAAAGGCCAGAATGGGTAGAGGGAGGAAGCAAGTTTTAAACATAGTATTTAAACTATGCACCCTAAATCTAAAGATAAAAGGAGCTCCAAAAATATAATGAATCCTATTTTTACAAGGCTAAAAATTCTTAAACTATATTCTGTGTATTCTAGGATTGAACAAATAATATGTTGAGGATGATGGTAACCTGCTCTCTCACTATATGTAAAAAGGAATTATATGTGTGTATATGGAAAACACTAGAAAGGTTCCTGTGATGCTGAATTGAAATTAGAGACACTGGTACGCACTCATGGGCTTAAGGGATATATGTACAAAGGAGTTTTGAAATAGAGATGTGATGGGTATATACACATATGTTCTATTTCTTAGCTCTGTCTACTGTGACAATTTATAAGCAATGACACCCTGATAGTAATTAGCACATCACCCGCCTAGATCTTGGTTACTAAATTCTGTTCTCCACTAAAGGAATCAGGTTCTATGGAGAAATTGCCATATTCTAGGCTACAGTAGGTAAAGTACAAGATGAGCCAAGGTAAGCCTGGGAAGCCCTTTTGTACCCAAAAGTAAATTCCACTCAAAGAATGATGTTGAACACATCAAAAGAATATGTGGCTCCCATTAGCCAAACCTGGGACCACTTGAGCACCAAAATAAATGACAGCAAAAGATTATGACCAATTGAATAAAACAGAAACCATGAGTCTGTAAATAAATTAAACATGGGAAACCTCTCCTTATAATAGGAAGCTAATATATACAGACAATGAAAGAAATACAAAAACCACCATTTGGCAATAGTCATCACAAACGGTTCTGGGAAGACCATCTAAAACTTTGGGGTAAACAGGTTATGTATAGTTTCAAAGAAGTTCCACTACAAGATATTTATGAGTAAGGGAAAAATTAGTTTATAATGAGAAAACTGTTGGTTATCACCTTAATCAAGTGATCAAAGTTAACATTGTCATTTCATGGGACAAATGGATAATATGTGCTCCGTGGTACGATACTGAGAAAAACATGACTTCGTGTTGTTCCTGCCAAAAGTGCACAACCTGACCTTAATCATGAAGAAACACTATTCATACCCCAATTAAGAAACATTCTACAAAATACCTTACATGTATCCTTCAAAAATATTAATGTCATTAAATCTGAAGGACTGAGGTCCTGCTCCAGATTAGGAGAGACTAAAGGGGTTGGAAGTGGTGGCTCATGCTTGTAATAATCCTAGCACTTTGGGAGGCCAAGGTAGGAAGACTGTTTAAGGCCAAGAGTTCAAGACCAGCCTGACTCCATATCTGAAAAAAAGAAAGAAAGAAAAATTAGTTGAGCGTGGTGGCGCAACAAGAGTTGAGGACTGCAGTCAGCTATGAGTGCACCACTGCACTCCAGCCTGGTTGAAAGAGCAAGGCCCCATCTTAAGGGTGGAAGACTTAGGGGTATGACAACTGTGTGCAATGTATAAACTTTTCATGTGCTAGCAAGGTTTTCATTTGCTATCACAGACAGTATTGGGACAGATAATAAAATCTAAGTAAATTAACATTATATTTTTATTTTGATCACTGTACTATGGTTATATAAGAAAATGTCCTTGGTTTTAGGAAATATATATGGATTGATATACTTAGGGCTGAACTCAAATGGTTCAGGAAAAAATTAGAAAAAATAAGGTAAATGTGATAAAAGGCTAACATTTAATAAATCTGGGTGAAGATATACAGAAATTCTTGTGTTATAATTTTTATGGAACTCTGAAATTATGTCAAAATGAAGTCAAAAAATTATCTGGGGTTCACATACAGATAATTCTAATTATTGGTCTGAAGGAAAACTGTCCATTTGTGATTCTAACCTACAGAGTTCAGAGATTAGGAAGAAGCGATACTAGATGGGAAGAGTTCACGACAGTTAATATGACTGACCTATACTGCAAGGGAGAAATTCTAGACCTTCCTCTGTATGATAAAGCATACAATTAGCAATGAAAATTGTCATCTTTTAGTTTCAAATGACTTTATTTTGGACAATAAAAGGCAAAAACTCTTAGAAACACAAGGGGAAATCAGGCATATCTACAAACCTATTAGAACAAGAACTACAAATGAGGTAGTCCCACCTATGCAGAAGGCTGAGGCAGGATTGTCTTAGGTCCAGGATTTACAGACTAACTGGACACCACAGCAGGACCCCTATCTCTTAAAGAAATTAAAAGAGTAATCATTCAGCGAATGTATTAAAGATTGGGACATATTAACTAGATTCCCATGATTTCATGGGAAGTCATGTTCTATTTTGTTCTGTCTATTCAACACAAGACATTAGACAATAAGTGTTGAATGGATAAACAGTGAATCTGTTCTTTGATGCTTATGGGAGATTTAGTGATAAGAAACATCTTTTAATGAATCGGAATTCTACTGGGATAAAAAGAAATGTGCAAGGCGCCAGCCACGTACACCTGAGCTGGGAGGTTCGAATCCAGCCCGGGCCCACCAAACAACAATGACGGCTGCAACCAAAAAAATGGCCGGGCATTGTGGCGGGCACCTGTAGTCCCAGCTACTTGAGAGGCGGAGGCAAGAGACTCGCTTGAGCCCAGGAATTGGAGGTTGCTGTGAGCTGTGATGCCATTGCACTCTATCCATGGTGACAGCTTAAGGCTCTGTCTCCAAAAAAAAAAAAAAAAAAATCAGAGATCATTAAACAATCAATGTCAAAATTTTAGAATAGGGTGGCGCCTATGGTGCAGTCAGTGGGGTGTCAGCCCCATATACTGAGGGTGGCGGGTTCAAACCCAGACCCGGCCAAACTGCAACAACAACAACAAAATAGCTGGGAGTTGTGGTGGGCGCCTGTAGTCCCAGCTACTCGGGAGGCTGAGGCAAAAGAATCGCCTATGCCCAGGAGTTGGAGGTTGCTGTGAGCTGTGTGATGGCACGGCACTCTACCGAGGGCGATAAAGTAAGACTCTGTCTCTTAGAAAAAAAATATTTAGAATAATTCAAAAGACATTAAGAAAAAAAAAAGCTCTCACTATTTCAACTGGATATAGTATCTTCCGTATGGGGATGAGAGGGTGGTCATGGCTAGGGTTTTTTTTTTTTTAATGTTTGTTCGTTTTAATCTCTGTAGCTCTATATAATCACCTGTGATGGCTTCACTTTAAAGACAAAAGACTAACTCCTCTTAGATGTGATAAAACTGGTATTACCTAATTGTTTTTTTCTTTAATGTTAGCTTTACTTTATTCTAAATTAAAGACCACAGACCAGTTAAAGTAGAGCCATGACTTTGAAGCAGCCTCACAAGATATGCCCTGTAGCTATGTTTCATTTCCGGAGCTAGCCAGGCCTGTATTGCCACCTGCATCTGTGTTTATAACTTCCTCCCCTTTACCTTCTAGAACAGAAGCATTAGAAGTACAATTCTTTTCTGTTACTAGTGTTGCCTTCAGAAAAGTCTCACACAAGAAGCATCAAGCTAACATTATAATACATTCTGACAACTGTTTCATGGGAAACTATTCGTAATTTTTTCTGCTGCCTATAATCACATACAAACTGTGAGGGTGTGCCTATGTCAGGAACTGACTCCACCAAATGGGTTTTTGTACATTTGTTTAAGCAGGATAACAGAACATGTGAAACAAACCATCAGTGGGGTCAGTCCATGACCAACCCCCCATTGGTATGCGACTGTTCAAGCTTTATGATCTATACAAGGCCTTTTCTGTGTGTCGCTATGATTGACAAAGTAGAATTCTGCTCATCTAACGTACTACAGAAGATATACTGTTTCAAACTAGCCCACTAGAATGACTATCTGCAAAGTTTTAAATTAAAAATGTAGGCTCGGCGCCTGTGGCTCAACGGGTTAAGGCACCAGCCACGTACACCTTAGCTAGCGGGTTCGAATCCAGCCTGGGCCTGCCAAACAACAATGATGGCTGCAACCAAAAAATGGCCTGGCATTGTGGCAGGCGCCTGTAGTCCCAGCTACTTGGGAAGCAGAGGCAGGAAACTCACTTGAGCCCAGGAATTGGAGGTTGCTGTGAGCTGTGATGCCACAGCACTCTATCCAGGGTGACAGCTTGAGGCTCTCTCTGTCTCAAAAAAAAAAATTTACATAACTTATTCCAGGCTTGGTACCTTTAACACAGTGATTATGTCCCTGTCGACATGCACAAAGGCTGGCAGGTTCAAACCTGGCTCAGGCCAGCTAAACAACACTGACAACTGCAACAACAACAACAATAACAACAAAAAGCCAGGAATTGTGGCAGGTGCCTGTATTCCCAGCTACTCAGGAGGCTGAGGCAAGAGAACTGCTTAAGCCCAAGAGTTTGAGATTGCTCTGAGCTGTGACTCCACAGCACTCTACTGAGGGTGACATAGTGAAACTCTGTCTCAAAAATAAATAAATAAATAATTCTGGCTCGGCACCTGTAGCTCAACAGGCTAAGGCGTCAGCCACATTCACCTGAGCTGGTGGGTTCAAATCCAGCCCGGACCCACCAAACAATAATGATGGCTGCAACCAAAAAATGGCCAGGCGTTGTGGCGGGCACCTATAGTCCCAGCTACTTGGGAGGCAGAGGCAGGAGACTCGCCTGAGCCCAGGTATTGGAGGTTGCTGTGAGCTATGATGCCACAGCACTCTCTCCAGGGTGACAGCTTGAGACTCTATCTCAAAAAAAAAATTCCACAGCTCGGCGCCTGTGGCTCAACGGGCTAGGGCGCCAGCCATGTACACCTGAGCTGGTGGGTTCGAATCCAGCCCAGGCCCACCAAGCAACAATGACGGCTGCAACCAAAAAAAAAAATTCCACAATGGGTGAAATTATTCTTAATTTAAATAAACCAATCATTTGCCTGCCTGCTCACGCATTTCCTGGTATGATTCAGTAATTCAGATGAATGGAGAGAAATGGATAAACCATACCCAAAATCTTAGGGTATTTAAAAATAGTTGGTACTAGGTGGTGCCTATGGCTCAGTGAGTAGGGTGCCAGCCCCATGTACCCAGGGTGGTGGGTTCAAACCCGACCCTGGCCAAACTGCAACAAAAAAGTAGCCAGGCATTGTGGCGAGCGCCTGTAGTCCCAGCTACTTGGGAGGCTGAGACAAGAGAATCGCCTAAGCCCAAGAGCTGGAGGTTGCTGTGAGCTGTGATGACACAGCACTCTACTGAGAGCGACAAAGTGAGACTCTGTCTCCAAAAAAAGTTGGTACTTTACGCCAAGTTTATGTTACAAAGCAAGGTAAGTATTGAGATTTTTCTATATTTTTCATAATCATGAATATAAATATATACTATCTACATAGAATATTGTTTCTCAAAAATTTTAAACTTTTGCTCAATAAAAATTTGATGTCCTAATCTGAAACTTGTGCAGTAAGCCTTCATGATTATTAAAAAAAAAATTATTTTGTGGGGAGTCAAGTGGAATCAAAAAGGAAGGATTTTAAAAACCGTATTACAATTTTCTACTACTCTCTTGATACAGAAAACAGAGAAGATTCTACTACTTTTGCACAATCTAATGAAATTCTTTGGAGGAAAACGGCCCCTTAGTTTCAACTCACTGCCCCCAAATGATACTGTCACCAGTGAAATGGAAAAACAAAAACTACATTACCTTCCAAAAAAAAAAAAACCTCAACAAACAAAAAACCTCTTACAACCTGGCTCTAACATATTCCTCTGAGATATTTAATCAGTGTCTTTTTTTACTCAGGTGGCAGACATTCAACTTTGTCCATAAATGTATCAATTTAGTCTCCTTATCTTTTACTCTGTAGAATTAACTACACTACTTAAATACACTACAAATTCACTCAGCATGACAGACCTGAAAAGACACATTATCTATAAATGGGATCAATGATTAAAAAAAAAAAAAAGGGCGGCGCCTGTGGCTCAGCGAGTAGGGCTCTAGTCCCATATATGAGGGTGGCGGGTTCAAACCCCTGCAAAACAGAAAAATAGCTGGGCATTGTGGCGGGCGCCTGTAGTCCCAGCTACTCAGGAGACTGAGACAAGAGAATTGACTAAGCCCACGAGTTGGAGGTTGCTGTGAGCTGTGATGACACAGCACTCTACCAAGGGTAACAAAGTGAGACTCTGTCTCTAACAAAAAAAAAAAAAATTTACTCTAGGTCACATAGTGAGTATGGCTGAGGGATTTGAATTTATTTTTGACATAGCAGAAAGAGGCACATTTTGAATAAGACTAGTAAATGCAATGAAGAATCTGTGCAATGAAGCTTGCTGAATTGAGTCAGAAGACCCTACCACTGTGTGATTGTGGGCTACCATCTATATCTCAGTTTCCTTACTATAAAATGAAGTGAGGCTACTCTGATATTCACCAATGTTAAAAAGAAGTTTTTTATAAAGAACTGAAGGCTATAGACACACCAATAGAAACTATTGTAAGATTTTCTAACAATCTAAACTTCTCTCCTTTTTCAGAATTACTTTTACATTTTTTTATTTTAGAGTATTTAGCTTGAACTTCCCTGGGTTGCCAATCCAATCTCATACCAATTCTTCCCTCATATACCTTTAAGCACCTCTTAGATGAACACACTCAAAAGAAACATTTACAACTCCAAAATGTATTGCTAAATAAGATATATGTTACTGAAGGCACTTTTTCAAAATTTTCCTTAATTATTTCTGCTCTTTCCCCAAAGTTGCTCTTCCCCCAAAGTTCCTCTCCCCAAATGTCTTGGCTACATTTCTTTCTCTTTCCAATTTCTACCAATTTTTCTGGCTTCCTCCTCGTACGCTTTCAAAATCTGACTTGCTTGTACCCAGTGAAACAAAAGGCCTGGAACACCTAGTGTTTCTAAAATACAGAAGAAAGGGAAAAGAAAAACAAGGTCTCTCTTCTTAACAGGAATCTTAATACAGTATGTGGTACTGCACTTTCAATGAAGCCGGGCATAGTGGCAGGCGCCTGTAGTCCCAGCTACTCAGGAGAAGGCAAGAGAATCGCTTAAGCCCAGGAGTTTGAGGTTGCTGTGAGTTATGATATTACAGCACTCTACTGAGGGCAACAAAATAAGACTATGTCTCAAAAAAAAAAAAAGAATAAACCCATGATGCTGAAATTCTCAGTTCTACTAATGAAGGTGGGCAAAAAACACCCTTGTATCCAGTTTTCTCTTCTGCCTTGCTTCAAAACCATTGCCATATGGAATCAACATAACTGATGAGAGTGTGGTATAATGCAATGAAAGTAGCATTTGTTTTAAATTGTAGTGTTATCACTATATTCAGTTAAGAAGCTAAATGGAATTCAGTATGAAATAATCAGATGAAAAACACCCAACTCAATAACTTATCTTCTAAACCATGTGATTTTGATTTGGTCTAATTTCATTATGAAAAGACAGTATTATTCTAGCCCACTTAGTTTCTTAAATTTAAAGTTCTTTATACATAGCAGTCTCAATCTTTTGTCAACAGTAGGGCACATGCCAAGAGGAGAAAAACTGAGGCTGAGGCCAGGGAAGGGAAGTCCCCCTGCAGTAGAGCAAACATCAAACATCAGTCATTAACCCAGGTACAGACATACACAATGGAATTTAGAACCCACATTACCATGAGGTTGTCACTGATAACCTTTTGTCCAGACTCAGTGCTTTGGTAGGGCAAATCATTTTTGAAATTCGGGCAATTTGTGATTCTTTAATTTATCTTGAAAAAAGAATGGTATTTCATAAAGCATAACAAACCATTAAGACAGCAAAGGTAAGGTGCACTAGGAAAAACAAATCTAAATTTAGCACCCTAAATTACAGCAAGGAAAGCCCTCACACCACCATTCACAAATCACTGTTCAAGCAATTTATTTTTGGCAAACCAAATCACAGCTGTCAACACCGGTTTTTTCCACCCCCAAATTACATACATTATTCTGAAAAAATACAATTTCAACTTGGGGAAAAGTTACAAACTCCATATGTCCTCATAAATGCTATTTTAAAAAGTCACACGGAAAGGGGTTAAAAAAAAAAAAAAGAAGCAAACAAACAAACCCTGGAAGATGCAGCAGAGCCCCCTGGCACCCGAAATAAAACTCAATAAAACTCCCGGTGGCGGTAAGAGCAGCGGCAGTGCTACTCCCGACAGAAGTTTTCAGCTGTCACTTCTAACAGCTGAGCGCTTTCTAGGAGAGAGTGACAAGCCGAGGAGAGAGGTAGGTGTGGGAAGTCTGAAGATTTAATACTTGAAATCTTACAAGCGCAGGGAAACCCTTCCGCGCTTCACCTGCACTTTTGGGATGTCCAGCAAGCGCAGCCCTCCTCCCCTCAACACATGTTCACACCACCCGCACCTCGTCACATTCAAGTTCACGAGCTCGAGGAATCGACCGCGCGCCCTTTCTATTACCTCTTCAGATTGCTCGCAGCTGCGCTGACCTGGGGCTAAGGGCGCGACCTGCACCTGCAAGTCCCGCAGAGGCCTCACACCTAGGGCCATGTCCGCCCCGCCCGCTCCCTTGCCTCGGGCATCTAGGCTCCTCAGCTTCTCCAAGACCCCTTCTCCCCCGAGACTCTACACTGCAGAACACGCCGCGCTTCTGGCGCCCGCACCACCGCCCCGGCCCTGTCACCTCGGCACCCCCTGCCGCCCAGAGACCCCGGGCCTCACCCCCTCCTCCAGCTCATCTTCAGAGCCCGCGTCCTCTGGCTGGTCCAGGTCTATGTCAAACACTCCAGCCATATCCTCAGCTTCCCTGTCTCGGAAGTCCGGCGCTGGGTAAAAGCCGTCCCGCCTCCGTCGTCGCCTCATGGGCCCGGACCCGCTGCAACCACAGCCGCTAATGCCGCCATCACCGGCTGCTTAGGCTCAATGCGTCTGCGCCTAGGCCCTAGACTGGCTCCTCAAGTTCAGCGAAGGAGCATGCGTACAGGGTTCTATGAAGCCAAAGCGTGGGCAATGGACATGCGTAGAACTATTGCCGGGGAAGGGGGTGGGGGTCAAGTACTGGCAAAGACATGCGCAAAACACCAGCTGAAGCCACTCGCGGAGAATATGCGCATCGTCAGATAAAGCGTTTGCTAAACAGTGAGCATGCGTACCATATCCGAAGTTGGTAAATTGAAATTGAACATGCGTGCGTAATTAACTTTTGGAATAGGGAAAAATATATATACAGAAAACTCCTCGTTCGTGGGACATGCGCATTCGTTCTCAGATTTTTTTTAGTTTCGAAAGTGAGCATGCGCATATTGGGGAGGCGGGTCCTTGGAAGTTTGAAAGGGGCAGAAGCGGCTAGTCGGAGGCTGTTAATGGTGAGTTCCTGGGAATAAGGGGGAGTTCCTAGGGCTGATGGAGAAAGGAAGAGTCTTGGCTTTACTGTTTGCTAATTAGGTGGCCTTGTGCAAGTCACATAACCTTTCAGAGCCTTAGTTTGTCTGTATGGTGAGAATAATAATACCTACTTTGCGGGTCTAAGTACGTTGTCTGACTCACAAGCCACTTCTTGTTTCCAGTGCTGCATAGACCTGATTTGAGGCCTTTACCAAAAATTGTCTTTTTTCGTTTTTAAAAATAATGAAGACTTGTTCTAATACTTCATCTGGTCTTTCTCCACCTACCATCTCTCTTTCTGTTGTACCCGAGGTAAACAGTCTGTCTAAATTTTGCAGGCTAGAAAGGTGGTTGGTGGAGAGAGTCATTATTTAGAAGTGAGAAAATTAATGTTAATTTGATGTACGACTGTTGAGCTGACATTTGCATTCTGTGTGTCCGTGTGTGAAAAGGGGTACTACTAATTGCTTCAACCAGCATTGGTTTTGTTTTGTTTTAAATGCATGTTTAAGGAAATAGTGAGTACAAATCATATTTTGGAAATTTGAGGTGTGTATGAAAGGGTTTGTATATGGGCAGTCACAAATCCTAAACCATATAGACCAAGAGAAAAACTTGAGTAACTGGCTCTGTAGATAATTTAGCTGTTTCCTTTACAACGTTATATATACGAGGCATTCTAAAATTTTTATTGATGTATAATTAACATATATGGCATTTTATTTGTTCCTTTTAGTAATGTAGTGGTTCTAAAAGCCTATATTTTGTCTATTACAGGTTCTTCACTTTTTTGAGGAAATAGACCTAGATTGTGGCTCAGCATGTCAATAGTGACAGTGCAGCTTGGTCAGTGTGGCAATCAGATTGGTTTTGAAGTGTTTGATACCTTATTCAGTGACTCACACAGTTGCCAGGGTCTGTGCTCTAAGAGAGAGAATGAGGCTTATCGAGCATCTTGCAAAGAAAGATTCTTCAGTGAAGAGGAAAATGGAGGTACGTGTGGTCTGCAGGCCTCTCATCTACCCTGACACAGCCTACTTGTTCAAAGCCAGGCCCTCCACATGGTATCTACACCCAATCCCTTTCCATCTCACTAGGGCATGACTTTGCTCTTGACCCTTTGTTTTTATGTTAACCATCTTTGCCTCTCCACTGGCATCTTACCCCCAGCACACGTGAATGCTCCCATCTTGCCAATCTAAAATCAACCAAATAAAATTTATCCCTCAACTAAAATTTCTTATTTCTTTGCCTTTTCATCTAAGATTCTCAAAGGAGAACCTGGCTTAACCAACTATAATCGTGCTTCTGCCCCTCAATACTACTGAAACTGCTCTAAATTTCCAGTGAGCTTCCAATTACCAGATCCAGCTGCTATTTTTCTATTCTTTTCCTCTTTTTTTTTTTTTTTTTGCAGTTTTTGGCTGGGGCTGGGTTTGAACCTACCACCTTCGGCATATGGGGCTGTGCCCTACTCCTTTGAGCTACAGGTGCTGCCCTTTTTTTTTTTTTTTTTTAAAGAGACAGGTCCCTGCTATGTTCAACCTGGAGTAGAAATGGCCATTCACAAGCCTCAGCTTCCTGAGGAACTGGACTATAGGTGAATGCCACTGTGTTCAACCTTTTTTTCTTCTCTTAATTCATTTAATTTCTCAATTGGATTTGATAAGATTAATTGTAAAACTCCCTCCTTGAAACTCCTCCTTAATCTCTGTACTTTTCTTCTTTACTGATTGTATTTCAAGCTCTCCTCTGTTCTCACTTGTATAGTTCTCTCTGGGCAATTTCAGTCACTCATAATTAGCTCCATTTTTTACAATGGGGACTCTCAAACCTGTAGTCCAGCCTCTCTCCCAAGCTATAGACAAATAATTGGACACTTCCACAGGATTCTCCCATGTGAGCCTCAAATGCAACATCTTCATACCCAAGACATTCATTATCTTTCCTTTAAAACTTTTCATTCTTACTGCACACATACCATCAACATCAAGATGTGCTTATTTTGACTTCCTGTATATTTGCTGAAACAGTTCTCCCTTTTCCACCCTCAAAACTGATATTGCCTTAGTTTTAGCTCTTCTCCACTCTTACCTGGACTGTTTCAACACATTCCTTCTGGGTTTCCCTGCCAGGAGTCTTGTGTCTGTTGCATCTGTTTTTCACACTGCTGTATTAAAAAAGACCTGTAAAGGCTCGGCGCCTGTGGCTCAACGGGCTAAGGCACCAGCCACGTATACCTGAGCTGGCGGGTTTGAATCCAGCCCGGACCTGCCAAACAACAATGACAGCTGCAACCAAAAAATGGCTGGGTGTTGTGGCAGGCGCCTGTAGTCCCAGCTACTTGGAAGGCGGAGGCAAGAGACTCACTTGAGCCCAGGAATTGGAGGTTGCTGTGAGCTATGATGCCACAGCACTCTATCCAGGGTGACAGCTTGAGGCTCTGTCTCAAAAAAAAAAAAAGACCTGTAAAGGCCGAGAGTGGTAGGGCTCATGCCTGCAATCTTAGCACTCTGGGAGGCTGAGGCGGTGGATTGCCTGAGCTTAGGAGTTTGAGACCAACCTGAACAAGAGCAAGATTCCATCTCTAAAACTGGCCAGGCATTGTGGTGGGGGCCTGTAGTCCCAGCTACTTGGGAGGCTAAGGCAAGAGAATTGCTTGAGCCCAAGAGTTTAAGGTTGCTGTGAGCTATGATGCTATAGCACTCTATCGAGGATGACAAAGTAAGACTCCCGTCTCAAAATAAAAAAAAAAAAAAGGACATCTAACTATTCCTCCCTGCTTAAAAATTTTGAATGGTGGCACCTGTGACTCAGTAAGTAGGGCGCCAGCCCCATATACCAAAGGTGGCGGGTTCAAACCCGGCCCTGGCCAAACTGCAGCAAAAAAATACCCTGGCGTTGTGATAGGTGCCTGTAGTCCCAGCTACTCAGGAGGCTAAGGCAAGAGAATCGCCTAAGCCCAGGAGTTGGAGGTTGCTGTGAGCTGTAACGCGACAGCACTCTACCAAGGGTGACAAAGTGAGACTCTGTCGCTAAAAAAAAAAAAAAAAAATTTTGAATGGTTTATTACTGCCTAAAAGATAAAGTTCAAGCTTTTTAGTATTACCTGCAAGGATTTCCAAGATCTGAACCCTGCCCAGTTTCCCATCTCCATCTATCACTTCTACCACCTCTTTTTCTTTCCTCAGCTGCAGCAATTCTGAGCTGTATTTATACCCTTCATATTTTGTATCTTTGAATGTGCTGCTCCTTTGATGTGAAATCATGGTGGGTTATATCTGGTCACACTGTGTTAAATACTGATGTGTTGTTTTCTCACTAATCCTTCTAGGGCTGGGTTGATGTTGTGTTCGTCTCTGAATTCCAGCACACGCAGTACATGACATATTGTAAACATACAACCGATTTTTTTTTGTTGTTTTTTCCAACTAATGTTTAAAGACCTGACCCAAGTGATGATTTTAGCCCATACTGATTTTTCTTGCTTAACAGAATGTTGGACTTCATGAACATCTTCATATACCTGCTGGATTTCTAAGCAGTATGACAGATCTTTCTATTCCCAACCCCTGGGGATTTTTCCTAGATCTAGAATGTTATGCTCTGAATTACCCAAATAGGACATATGAAATAATTTTTTTCTTTGGAATTTTTTCACTGTCTAGTTCTTGTTGCCCGGGCTGTACTTGTTGACATGGAGCCTAAAGTTATCAATCAAACGCTGTCAAAGGCTGCCCGGTCTGGCCGATGGAAATATGGCCAGCATGCATACTTCTGTCAAAAACAAGGTTCTGGAAACAACTGGGCATATGGGTAAGACTGATTCTTCACGATTTTCAGTTTAGTTTCAGCTACACAGTCCATTAATAGTGAAGTCACAACTACACAGTGTTTTGTAATCTTGACTTTGTTTTAAAATTTGGAATTAGACTTCATCTAGAAGAAAAGCTCATTCCATCTATTTCTACTTCAAGTGCTGGTAATGATTAAACAAAGAATCTCCCTTAGCCTTGTTTCCTATGTTCACTATCATGCTGCAAAGTAACTTCTCATCAATACAGTATCCATATCTGGCAGATGTTCCAGTTGTAAGGAATGCAACAGGCAGTAGTTCCCAAACTTTGCTGAATGTTAGAATTTCCTGGGGTTCTTTAGAACATCCTCATGACAAGGGCTTACTTCCAGAGATTGTGATTTAACTGGTTTAGAGTGAAGCCTAGATGTTGGGATAGTTCAGAGGCTCCCAAGTGATGCTAATATGTAACTAAGCTTGAAGACTGTTCTTTTTTTTTCTTTTTTTGAGACAGAGCCTCAAGCTGTCACCCTGGATAGAGTGCTGTGACATCACAGCTCACAGCAACCTCCAATTCCTGGGCTCAAGTAAGTGAGTTTCCTGCCTCTGCCTCCCAAGTAGCTGGGACTACAGGCGCCCGCCACAACGCCCGGCCATTTTTTGGTTGCAGCCGTCATTGTTGTCTGGTGGCCCGGGCTGGATTCGAACCCGCCAGCTCAGGTGTATGTGGCTGGCGCCTTAGCCCTTTGAGCCACAGGCGCCAAGCCTTGAAGACTGTTCTTAAGAATATTGAATATTATGTTGTACTATAAACTTGTATAACCACTTGATAATTGAAAACTCCAGCTAAAGGAATTATCTACAAAAAGCTTTTGAGGGAAGGGGAGGGTTGAAGAGGAGTTGGCTAATGGATACAAAAATACAGTTAGATAGTGGCCCCTGTGGCTCAAGGAGTAGGATGCCGGCTCCATATATCAGAGGTGGTGAATTCAAACCCAGCCCCAGCCAAAAACTGCAAAAAAACCCCAAAAAACAGGGCATTAGTAGTGCAAATACAAAAATACAGTTAGGTAGAAGGAATCATTTTAGGATTCATCAGTACAGTAGGGAAAATTATAGTTAATAATTTATTGTATATTTCAAAATAGCTAGAAAAGAAGAAGAATAATATTTTCAACACAAAAGATAAATGTTTGAGGTAATAAATATCCCAATTATCCTGATTTGAGCATTATGCATTGTATACATGTATCAAAATGTCACATGCACCCCCAAAATATGTACAACTATGATATATCAATAAAAAATACAAAAAATAATGAAGGCCGAGAGCAGTGGCTCACTCCTGTAATCCTAGTACTGGGAGGCTGAGGTAGGTAGGTTACCTGAGCTTACTGAATCGAGACCAGCCTGAACCAGAATGAGACCTTGTTTCTAAAAATAGCCCGGCATTGTTGCAGGTGCCTAAAGTCCCAGCTACTCGGGTAGCTGAGACAAGAGGATCGCTTGAGCCTTAGAGTTTGAGGTTGCTATGAGCTATGATGCCAGGGCACTTTACCAAGGGCAACAAAGTGAGACTCTCTCAAAAAAGTAAATAAATGAAAAATAAAATAAAATTGTGTGAGGGTACACATAATTTTCATGAGAGTTCCTGCACTTAAAATAGTTTTGGGAAGGCTCGGCGCCTGTGGCTCAAGTGGCTATGGCGCCAGCTACGTACACCTGAGCTGGCGGGTTCGAATCCGGCCTGGGCCTGCTGAACAACAATGACAGCTGCAACCAAAAAATGGCCGGGTGTTGCGGAGGGCACCTGTAGTCCCAGCGACTTGGGGGGCGGAGGCAGGAGAATTGCTTGAGCCCAGGAATTGGAGGTTGCTGTGAGCTGTGATGCCACAGCACTCTGTCCAGGGTTACAGCTTGAGGCTCTGTCTAAAAAAAAAAAAAAAAAAAAGTTTTGAGAAAAAACCCTTTCTATCCTATATATTTTTTTCTGCATTGTGTCTGTCTGGTTAAATTGAAAGTTGTTTGTATTTGTTTCTTTTAACGTTGCATAGTTACTCTGTCCACGGACCCAAGCATAAAGAATCTATAATGGACCTAATCCAGAAGGAAGTAGAGAAATGTGACTCTTTGAGTGGTTTTTTTATCATAATGAGTATGGCTGGGGGCACAGGATCCGGAATAGGAGCCTTCGTTACACAGAATTTACAAGATCAGTACTCAAACTCTTTGAAAATGAATCAGATTATATGGCCTTATGGAACTGGTGAGGTATGAACATTTAATTGAAAATACTATGTTTTATGTTCTTTGCACTTGAAATAGATGTGGACAAAAGACTGATCTCACCCTTTCTTTGGAAATGTTAAGTTATTGCCTAGAGTGATGATACAATGTGGTACTTTCAGAGTAATTCATTTAACTTTGCTTGAAATTTTCTAAACAAATGAGATGTCTTTCTTATTAAAAATTTTAAAGAAAATGATTTTGCTGCTTCTCTTAGGAACCCTTTATTTTTTTTTTTAAGACAAAGTTGTTTTTTTTTTT
>CAUYON010095859.1:0-44263 GCA_963573935.1 Arctocebus calabarensis
GGGTAAATTCACCAGGAATGTATAAATGCAAATTATGTAATCAAAACATGTGTATTCCTCAATTGCTAAAGTGTGGAAACAGCCTAAATGTCCTTCAACCCAGGAGTGGATTGGTAAGCTATGGTATATGTATACCATGGAGTATTACTCAGCCATCAAAAACAATGGAGACTTTGCAGGTTTTGTACTAACTTGGATGGAGGTGGAACACATCCACAAAAATGCATCCTCACTTATAAATGAAATATATTTATAATTTCCCTTTATAACAATATATTTTCTCCAATTTCAATATCAGGTGTATTCAGATCAAGTAGAATGATTTTGAAATATTTCTTCTTTTTCTATTGGCTATAAGATTTGGCATGATTAGTTTTTGGAAACTCTTCTTTACTTTTACTTAGATAATATTAGTTGTCTATTTTTTGAGACTTTGGAAAAAAAAAAACAAGAAGTTAACTGATGAGTTCTTACTGAGCCTCAGAGTCAAAGCACTCTATAATGTCTTATTTGACAATGTGAAAGTTACTTTCTTGGCATTATTATTACTAATATTGCTTAATATTTCGATGCAGTAATCGTCTGTTTTCTTTTCAGAATGTATTTATATTCATTCATTCTTTATGTGGTTTTTGTTTCTAATCCTTATCTTAAACATTGTTATTGTTATTAAATTTTAATAAAGCCTTTTAAGTTCTGTGAAGGCAAAAAGTGGAAACCTAGTTAACACATGTATATGTAAAAATAAAAAAAATTAGATTAGTATTCAACCAAAACAAGAACAGTACATAAATTGATACTGAAGTACATCATTCTTTTTTTACTAGCAAAAAAAGCATTCTTGATGCTTCCAGGAACTTTCACTAAATTTTGAAACTCATACTCATAATTCCCCTTATGGAAATCCTAGATCTCTTTTTCAGTCCCAAATTTGTTCTTATATATAGTACACATACCGTCAGCACTTGCAGAGAACCGAGCCTCCTGCAAGGGTGGATTTGATATCATTACAGTCATTAGACAGCATTAAATTCAGGCACAGTCACACTGTCAATTACAGGCATAGTTAGAAAAGAATATGAATAAAAATTGAGGATGCATAACAATATATTACCAAGCACTCTTTGTGTAATATTTTACACATAAACACTAAGAAGATTTACATGAAAATCACCATGATGGTTGTTGTGAATGAAATAATATTGCATACTGTGTAACTTTTTAGCTGTAATGTTATGCATATAGTATAAGGATCACTTGTAGAAAATAGAAGTTTGGTGATTTTTCAGAAATAGTAAAGAAATTGCTTCCATGCATTGGAATTTGCACATTTGAATTCCACTTGAGTGAGCTTCCACTTACAGTCAAGTTTTCTACCAAGGGACTTGCCATTACATTGTATTACAAAAACATTTGGAATACAATGCTTATCTCATGTTTTTAAAAATGATCCTATCCTTTTTTTTACACAGTGAAAGCTCAATTTCTAACTAGGTCAGGCATGGACAAGTTGAACTACTTTGAAAGTTATCATCTCTGGCCTGTGATCTGCTGAGTTAATGCTTTCTCTGACATTTATTCTTCACCAAATGGCAGCAACAATGTCAGTACAGCAACGTTATAAAGGCAATTAACAGTGATGCACGATATAGGAATGCTATGAAAATGTTTTTTAAACATCAATTGTTATCCTGAGCACTTAAGTGGGACAGAGGATGCCAGAATGAAATCCATTTCTGGAAGCACTACCTTAATTAAAAAGAAGGAAGAAAGGGAGGGAAGAACAGAAAGTAGAGCGGAAAACATAATGGAAAGTCCCAAACTGTATCTTTCTATATAACAAGGCAGCGTGGCATTAGTACTGCATTGCAGTAGAAAGGTCCTGAAACACATAGAAAACAGAAATTCCACATTACCACAGAATCATTTCTAATAATATATATGGGTAATGTGCTCCCTGTTTTATAGACAAATACTAAGTTTATATGTTTGTGGTCTGACAATTAAGTTTGCTAGTTCATCCTTTAAAAAGGTGCTATGTACCTCCTTGCTGAATACACTATAGTTACTGTTGAAGTACTTCTCTTGGGAAATTATGCACTGATGCCAGCACCTAGTCTACCCTTCAAAGCAATTTCAGAATTCTTTCTACAATGGCCATCAGAGCTGTCATCATGTTACTCTTGTCCTGCATGTCATCAAAGTGTCTTCTTCTAATATGTATCTTCAGGTAAAGAAAAAGTCAGTGGGGGCCAGATCAGGTGAGTAGGGAGGGTCTCCCAAATATTTGTTTAGTAGCTAAAGACTCCCTTACAGGTAGTGCTGTGTGAGGTCTTTGCACCTTTCTCAGGCCAGCGTTTTCGGTCAAAAATGTCCTATTTCTCTATTTATGTTTACTTGGTCTGCTCTGCTTCTCACAGGTAGCCGACGACTCTGATGCACAATTTGACAAATTTTTGCAATGTTTTTGTCAGCTCTGGTCATTACTGGCTGCCTTGACCTCTCTTCATCAGTCCTGATTTCTCTTCCCTCAGAAAAACATTTAATCCATTTATACGCTGCTGTTATCTTCATGGCATCATCCCCATAAACTTGGACTAACATGTTCCCAATTTCACTTCCACTCTTGCAAAGTTTAACAAGATATTTAATGTTTCTTTGCTGCTCTAATTCAAGTTCTGAGATTCTCATTATGGTACAGTAAAAAACACAATAACGAACACCATTTAGCCAGACACCACCACAGTGACCTGAACAGAGCGGTGAGACAAGGTTACGAAACATTATTGAGCTGTTTGTACCGTGTGCCAAGGTGTGCCCAAAGTGGCAAATTCATGGACTTAATTGTCAGTCCTCATATTTTTCTGCATTATAAACCATATTTCATAAATCCCAAAATACTTGTCTAATATACTGAGAGTTATTAAAACAACATTGGGAGGCAGCATGTTACTAAGAAAGTTTTACTGGGAAAGCGAATGTTTTCTTTTGGAAATCTTGTATGTACCTGCTTTAGCAATAGAGTTCACATCTGTCAGTATGATCTTAGTTGTACTGTGATAACAATCCAAAAATCTCAACAAAGGTTTATTTCTTTTACATATTTCATGTCTCTCAAAGTTAACTGGTGCTCTGCTACATGTCTTCATAAGTCTTGGGCCCAGACTAACAGACTTACCATCAACTAAAACTGTCACTATGGTGGAGAGAAAGAAGGGGTAGTGAATTGAACTTTCGATAAAAGCTTTTCCAGGAAGTGGCATATGATCCACAGTGGCATATGTGGTCATTTGATTTCAATACTACTGAGGTTTGCTATACATATATCAAATGCCTGCAAATAAATAAATATTTGGTGTTATTATAGTGTGAATAAATAACATAGAAATATTAAGGAATCATACTCTATCAGCAGAATCTATATACAAACCTAGTTATTAGAAGATTATAGGCTAAATTATTTTACTACATATTATAGGGTGAATCAAAACCAAAATATATTCCTAGTTTGAGACTATTTGTAGTTTATCATTAACGAGTAAGCATAGCAGTATTTTAGATGGATCACAAAACAATTCCACGCTAGGTAACAACATCTACTGTATCTGTTTCTTAAACTATGGAGACTTGTTTCTCACTGAGTTGCAATGAGTTAACAAGACGCTGTGCTCATCGTAGTCAGTCAGGTGTACACACAGTGGTGATGGAATTTCCGTTCCCTTTCGTGTCTATGTCAGTATCAGTCTTCATGGCTGACCTCTTTGAAGAACAAGAACATGGAGATTCACTTACCAGCTCATGAACACTTCTACTTCAAATTGACAATTTAGAACCCCCCTAAAAGAAATGCCCTAAGTCTTAGAGAGCCTGCATCACTGCCTTATGATTTTGACTTACATAGTCTAAACTTCCAGTAGCTGCATTTGGCATAATTTCAAAAGTTTTAGTCCTGTTATGATCAGAGTCAAGTTAGAAAGCCAAAGTGGTTTATGCACAAATAACATAAGTTTGATAGCCCTCATCCATTTTTATCTTAATTTAAGCCTTTGTATTTATCTACAGCTAATTGATCTTTGTTCACTTCAGTCAATTTTCCTGAGCAGTTGAAAGTTTTCTGTACCTAGATTCTCTCATTTTGCATGTGTGTTTTCTGTTTCCTTATCTTTATCAGCTCCCAGAGGCCACTTTCATTTTTTTGTTTATGACCCCTTTCCACCTTCAAAGACAGCAACATTGCATCTCTCTGACTTTTTCAGTGACTCATCTCTGTCCTGTAACTGGGAAAGGCTCTGTTGTTAAGGACTTAGGTGATTAAGTGAATTTGCCAGAATTTATTTTATATAATCTCTCTAACATTAATATCTTCAGATGTAATCTTTTTACATGTAACATAGCATGTTAATTAGTTCCGGGGATTAAGATGTATATATTTGGGAGTAGCTACTATTTCTTTATCATTCAATTCCTTATTAATAATAAACTTCATTAATTAAAAAATTGTGTAATCAAAACAGTAACCAATTCTGAGAAGATACAATGTGCCCACATAATTGCTAGATTGGTTTCTAGAATTACAGTAATCAATTGAAATCAGCTCCCAGTCTAGGCACATAGTGGATATAGATAGCTACATCAGAGTATAAACTGTTAGAGTGGCATAAGAAAGGTGTCCAACGAATATTTCTTGCTCATAATTTAGTTAACAAAGATAGATGTAATCTCTGCCTTCTTGGAGTTTATTATTCTGGGAGGAGATAAAAATGAAACAAATATTTTTTAAAAATTATAAATAATTAAATGTACTAGAAGAAAAATGCAGAGGGCTCTGAAATATCAGTAACAGGACAGGACCTGACTTAATTTGAGTGGGTAGAACATGTTCTCTGAGAAAGTAGCTTTTAAATTGAGTGGAAAATATGGAAACTTAATTCAAAAAGTTAGGTTGGGATGCTGAGGAATTTTCTAGATAAATAAATAGGCTAACGTGGAGTAATGGGCTGGAAATGAGCTTAGCAATTTGTGGATGTGACAAACTGTCAGCTGGGTCGGGCCTTGGATAATGAAGAGGACGAGTGAGAATGCATGAGCCTGGGAAATCACCAGGGGATTAGCAACCCTGAAGAACAGGCTGATCAAAGATGTAATGGTAATTCAAATGAGAAAGTCGGGTGGTTTCTTTTTTTATTCTTATTAGTGAGGAAATACATATGGTAGTTCTTTCAGAAGAACTGACTTTGAAGTTGGATTTGAACAATGAATAAGTGTTTATCAGACACAACAAGGAAAAGAGTGATATTCTAGAAATTCTATGAATAGCAAGCACAGAGGTGAAGAGGCTAGAAACAGCAATTTTGTGTCATGGTAAAAATTTTAAGAGCATGCTTTCTTGGTTGTAATTCATCACTTCAATAAAATGAAATAGAACATCAAAAAGATGGGTAAAGAGGTTACATTACTATACTATAGAAGCCTATCTAAATTGGCATCCATCTATTAATCTGCCTTCTTGGAATAAACTTATTTATCTATTTATTGAATCTACTCAATTGAGAAGAAACTTCCAGAATATAAGTTTGCGTTATTGTTAGTTAATAAACTTATCAACACATTTAACCCTATTGGACCCATTTTACAATTGTGAATAGTCTTACATTCCTCCTTCCATTGTGATGATATATCCTAAACATTACCAACATATAGTCTATGATTTCCTATTTTGTTTTTATTTCTTCTACAAGTAATAGCATTGTGTTATATGTAAAGCAAGGTGTATTTTTAAAAGATATAAAAAATAAGGTCCCACTTTTAATTTTACAGAGTCCATAGGGGAATAAAGTACAGAAACACAAGACCCTATAAAGTTTAGAAATGGCATATTGCATAATTGGTTTAATCTATTATGTGATTTATAATAAGAAAAGGTTAAATATTAGAAAATTTTAACAGATTTTGGATAATGCGAAGAATTTGGCATTACTTAAGGAAGGGCTTTCTATTTAGAAAGAAAAGCTGAAATGAAGGCATTACTTAGGGAAGGGCTTTCTATTTAGAAAGAAAAGCTGAAAGTGTTGAGGGAAAAGAGTGAGTCATCCACCTTGGCCAGAAACAGTAAGGGATTCCCACATTCAGAGAAATTTTGAGGACAGCCACTTTCTAAATTTGCAATCTCTGGACAACACTGTAGTCTGATTCTATGGTATTCTTGCCTTGTTACTTATCTAGCTTTCTCTAATTTGTCGATTCAATATGTAACTTTGATTTATGGGTGCTTCTGTTTCTGACTAAGTAGCTTCATTTGCTTCGTTCTCTAGGTCATGATCTTTTATTAATGTTTATCCTGAAGGACTCAACCTTATCCATTGCTACATTTGTCATTAAACAGTCTAGGATGTCATTTCTTCTCATATATATGTATAAGCACAACTTTAAGAATATTGTTATTATAGTTTCCTCTTTACAAAAAACATACTGAAGTTTGATTATACATTTAATATTTTTGGAATTTAACTTTTGATTGAAAAAAGCTATTAATCTTTGCATCATCATTATACATGTTTTCCATTTTTAAGTATGATTAAATATTTTTGCAATAAGAACAATAAATTTAGTTGTCATATTAAAAGAGAAACAATTATAAAAACATTCATTCCTGTTCATAGGTTAACATATAATAGGCATATTAAGTTCTGTATATGTGCACATACATAACACAAGTGTGTGTATGCGTGTGTTTCTGTGTGTTTTGAGTGACATCTTAAGACCTAACTCTACTCTGAGTTTCTCAAAAATGAAAACCTTAAAATTACAGAAAATGACTCAAATTTGTAAATGGGTCTTCACTGTCATAAAGCAATGCATACATGTTGAGCCTTTATAGATTTCAAAGATAGTTCTGGAAAGTTTATTTTAAATAACTCATTCACAGTGCATTACAACAATAGGCTATAGGTGCTGCTCGTGTTTCCCTTTTGACAGCTAAGAAAACAGGCCGTGTAGGGTAAAGGGATTGTCCCAGCTCCCACAACTAATTCTTAGAGAGGCTCAAAATTCAATGCTAGTGATTTAGCTCCAGTCCCTTAAAAACTAGAGTAGCCTATATTTCTCATTCTTTCCAACGTATGGGGGAAAGAACTTGAGAATATCAAGCTATGGAACCACATATAGAGAAGAGAAGAAAGGATAGGCATCATTCCCTTTTAGCTATAGAATCTTGTTTTAAATGGTTTGTTTACCCTCATGGGTAAAGCATAAGGTATTGTGGATGTTGAATAGATTTCCTTGCAGCAGAAATAATTATATCTTTATAGAAGCATAAGGTAAAGTCTCGAAGAAAAGCAAAGAATTTCACTCAAAGTCATTAACGATCTGCACTCTTAAGACTAAAGCAATTTACAAAACTTCGTAACCCTAGTTACATTATAGAAGCTTTGGTATCAGGACTGGTTGAAATCTTAAAAAAATAGCATGCAGGGTCTTCTAGTTTATCTTCCCTTTCTTAGAGAAAGACCCAAATCACCAGGAATTCTGTCAAATCTCACATCTTCTCAAAAAAGTTTTTTATCTTCTCATGCTTCTGGAAAATTTGGACTTTATATTTGAATGTTAATTTATGGCAATTGTTCTTAACTTAATTATCTGTCTATACCTTTTCAATATTATTATCACTAATAGATTTATATTCTTAAAGACTGCCATAATTTCATTGCACTGCTCATTTATATGCAAATATTTATAATAATGCACTTACTGGAATTAAAGATACCAGCTATCCAGGAATCTCTTCCTGGGCAAATTTATCCCTACTCCTCCTTTGGAATGGACAAGAAATGCTTTTATCTATGGCTGACCAGGCTAGGTGTTGAATCTTCCACTGAAGAACAATTGATAAGTTGATTTGTGATTTATTTTATATAGGCTGCCTCACAAGGATGACAAGGGTCAATTGATTATTTCTCAGGGAGGTGGAATCTGACAAACTAAGGAATTATGCTATTTTGCGATGAATACCAGCTTCACAGAAACATATGATAAAAGGCAAATATAGGGTGTGTCTTATGGAGGCACAGTAAGGTACACGAGAATATCAGGATAAAAAGCATGCAGAAAGAATGATAGGAGAGAGGCCAAATTGCTCTGAGATATGGAAAAGATCACTAAGATTTCTGGTCTTCTAGGACCCAGTCCTAATTCACTTGAAAAATGTCTATTGACTGTTTCAATATCTATGTTGAGATCTTTGTACATTTTTACCCTATCCTGTTCATGTGAGATAGTTTGGAAGGATTACTGCTGCTAGCAAACAAAAGCTTCAAGTAGAACAACAAACCTTCACTTTGATGGTATTTCCCCCTTTTCAAATATTTGCCTTCATTTTTGTTTAGTTTTAAAATATTACATGATCATAATATGAAATAATTCAAAGATTCATGTGTGTTCCAAAAAATAAGTTATTCAAAGGTATTAAAAAGGTAATCATGATCAGCTGCCTTTGTTTGATCAACATTCTTCACACTCAAACAAACACTTGCTTTTATCATTCAATAATGCATTATAGATATCCCTTTAGGTCACAAGTTATACATTTAAATCAGTATATTAAAATCAGAATAATATCCCAAGTAATGATTATTCACAATGTGTTCAACATTTCCCTTGAAATTAATGAAAAGAAATGAATAAATGAAAAGAAATTAAAATTATATATCAAAAGCAGGCTTTTGGAAAGGGCAGTGGAAGAAACCACCTCTTAGCATCTCTGATTAAGGTCGAAGGGCAGAATAATAATGTAACTGGGAATATGACAAAAGATAGTATCAAAGTGCAAAGTGATTATAAAAATATTGTTGTAAGAAATTTCAGAAATCACAAGGAAATTGATGACATTACAGAGAAGTATTAGATTAAAATCTACTTGCATGAGGAAATAGAACACATCAAAATCCATAATAAGATCAAGAAAAAACTTTAAAAATCTGTTGTGAGTGAAATTTTGAAACCTGACTCTACTCTTTGAATTTCTTTAGAATAAGAACCTTAGAATTTCAGATATGGGTCAGGAGAAAGTCAAATTAAAATTGGAAGATTCCATGTAACTTTAGAGTGGAACTCAATCTAACATTTAACAAACTGACTATTCCATTGTCATTTAAGTTAGTTCAAATCAATAAAATTTGAAAATTTACAATACATTTTACAATACAATTTATAATACATTTTATAAATTTATAATACATAACCTCAATACTATCACTTGATTCCATAGGACAAACTACTAATACTATGTAGTAGATAAGAAAATAATCTAAGGTGAATATTGAAAATTCGGATTTTGTTGTTAGTCTTTAGATCCTCTCTGTCCTGAAGAAAAATATATCAGTATGAGCAGTGTATTCTCAGCTATTTTGACTTCATGTGGTGCCATGGTTTTAGCAATTTAACATAAATTTCCAAGGGAATCGTATTTTATGGAGCTACAAGGTGAACACACACATTTTAATTACTTCTGTACAAAGGGATCATTTCAAATAGCACAAAAAGTTAAAGCTTTTCTTTTCTTTTTACTATTTTTCTCTATTTGAATCCTCAGATGAATCTTCTTAATGGATACTATAGTTGCAAACTCAGGGACTTAAGATTCTTATGTCAAATTTTATGGAAAATGCACATAAATTTTCTTATATAAAATAGTGACTGTAATATAAAGAATAAGACTAAAAAAAATAGAAAATGATAAAAAAAAAACTAAGCTGACACAATTTGAAGCTGCAGAAGGACAAGGATAGATGTTAAACTATCACTCCACATTCTTGAGAAAGACAACTCAAGCTCCCTTAAACCCTACAATTCCAGGTGTAAATTCCAGGGGACCACACTGCATATTAATTATTTTGCGGTAATTTTTTTACAAATGAATATGCTTTAGTTTAGTAAGTTTTCTATTGCTATTCTTTATTATCAATTATTTCTTAATTGAGAGCTTAAATATCTATGTACTCATACAGTGAAATTTTATCATAATCTCCTATAGAAGCTGACATCAGTTAGATCAGTGGTTCTCAACCTTCCTAATGCTGCGACCCTTTAATATAGTTCCTCATGTTCTGGTGACCCCCAACCATACTTCATGAAGTAGAAATGACAATAATTTTATGGTTGGGGGTCACCACAACATGAGGAACTGTATTAAAGGGTCACAGCCTTAGGATGGTTGAGAACCACTGAGTTAGATGCTTGGCATAGAGTTAACACAGTTAATGACTCTTCCTTTCTTTGTCAGTTCTCCTGAAGTACTATGCCAGCCATTGTTTTGATTTTCCTAGGGCTCTCTTTTTTATGTTAGCATTTATTTATGCATTTTATTCCATTTAATGTACTTAGTTGAAATTATATCAGAAAACCCTGGGATTTTTGTTTGTTGGCTTGGCACATTTTAATATTTAGAAGAGATGAGGAGAAATTACTTACATTATTCATTGTTCATTTTTTTCTTTGTGGTTTATTGGGTTTTGTGTTAGAAAACATATTTAAGTTGTAAAATTAATATTGACTGTGTTCTATATCCCATAGCCGTTTGCATAAGATAAAATGCTAAACAAGCTGTGAAATCAACAAGTTAAGAATGATACCTTTAATATTGTTCAAATGATTAAAGTAAGATCAGCTTTTACCTTATAACATGTATAATTCCCCCAGTAAATGTGATTTAAGTAAAATTCATAATCTTCATTCTGCCAGAGACATTGAGTATTAAAACTCTAAAGCTAATAAGCTCTGGAGTCATATTGATTATGTCTAATGAGTCTCTTAAATTAATGGGTCACCTGCTGGCTCAGGAGTTAGTGCACATCTCTAAGTGGGTAAAAATGAGTGGTTTTAAGTTGATTTATAGCTCCTGAAATCAATGATGAAAACAATAATGGTAACAGAGCTTTCAGCCAAATGATTTAACAAATATAATCAAGTATTCAAATTATGACTATTTCTAAAATGACTGGTTTCTATATCATCTAGTGTTTTTACTCAGATTTGCTAAAAGTTATCTCATCTGTCAAAGATTTATTTTTGACTTCTTCTTTTCTGTTTCATTTTGTAATAAGTAAAGTGTCAATATGCTAACATTTAAATATTAAGATAATTTAACAGATTCAAGAGTGTGTGCACAACTGGCTCATTTTAAGGATTTTACACAGTGATAACGCCGACACCAATAATTAAAAATTACTTATAGGATTCCCTCATGTTTTAAATACTTAGTGTAACTCACTGTTCAAAGAAATTGGATAGTGTGCTGAATCAGACAGGAAAGTGAAGAGAAATAGAATTCAACAACTGCACAGGCCAGATACTTTCAGATAGTTATACGTCCTGTAAAAACTTTTATTTGGATGGCTGTAAATTTTTTCAAATCATTTTAATGTATTTTAATATTCCCCATAATGCTAAGCGACCAATATTATAAATTTACACCTGGAATTGTAGGGTTCAAAGGAGCTTGAAAGCTGACCAAAGGTGTGGGAAAAGAAAAAAGAGAGAAAATGGCTGGCTCCCGTAGCACAGTTGTTATAGCGCCAGCCACATACAGTGAGGGTGGTGGGTTCAAACCCGGTCCTGGCCAACTAATCAACTGCAAAAAAAAAAAAAAAAAAAAAATCCAGGCATTGTGGCAGTCACCTGAAGTCCCAGCTACTTGGGAGGCTGAGGCAACAGAATCTTTTAAGCCCAAGAGTTTGAGGTTGCTGTGAGCTGTGACACCCTAGTACTCTACCGAGGGCTACATAGTAAGACTCTGTCTCCAAAAAAAAAAAAACACAGAGAGAGAGAAAAGATTGAATATTCACTTTCAATGGTAGAGTGGAAAAGGTCAGTTGGATCATATAAAAAATAAACTCACTTTTTTTTTTTTTTTTTTTTTTTTTTTGCGGTTTTTGGGCTGGGTTTGAACCTGCCACCTCCAGCATATGGGGCTGGTGCCCTACTCCTTTGAGCCACAGATGCCTCTCAGACTCACTTTCTAAAGCCATTATTCGTATGTTCCAAATAAGCAGAGTAGAAGCATCTGTAACAGAAAAAAGTGTTAATAACATGTATGTATGTATGTGTGTGTGTGTGTATATAATTTATGTAATTTTCTTATATTCCTTACACTTTGAATCTAAACACATAAACCATGATAATTGTTAGTTTTAATCTAAATAATTCTCTAAACTTGACTAAGAAAATATATTGACATCTTTATTTTTAACACACTTAAGTTTTATCTCAAAAGATTAACTTTCTACTAGAAAAATACTCTATAATTTTGGTATTCTTAATAATAAAGTTTAAGGATCCCTTAAAAAAGTCTACCCCACCTGAATTATCCCAATTTGTACAAATATGTACTTGAGTTAATGACATCTAGATATTTTGAAGCAATTAATCATCCCTCAAGGAAACTTTTTTAAAAATTTGTGATGAAAAGGTTACTAGCTTTCTGTCAAATACCAATAAATATTCATTAATTTTATGAGTTCAGATTATTGAGAGCATTTGCAACTCTTCATTAAAACGTGTGTCTATGTGAGGTCTCCCAACATGTTCTTTTCCTTTTTTTGGTCCAGTTTTTATTGGGGGCCATGAGGGAGGGGGAGGTTTTTCCCATGGATGGAGGTTCTCATGTTTCTTCAGCCAGTCCAAGGTTGGGCCCTGGGGGTCCTGGGGTTGGCTGGGCACATCTGGCACGTTCCCATCATCTCGAATGGGCACTGGGTAGTTGTAGCGCATGGCCTTGTTGATCATGCTAGAGTACTTGGTGTAGGGGCTGAGCACCGGCATGGCTAGGCCCCTAGTGAAGGTCACGGCCAGCACTGGCTCGTTGGCCCAGGCATTCGTGGGGAAGGTGGCGAGTCTAGTAGCCATCTTGACCTCAGCCCCAACACATTCTTTTCTGTGGGAGTATTCTGAACAAGAGGAAAGTTGTTGGAACTGCATATATATACAGCAAATGTGTCATTCTTGTTATACAGTTTCCTGAAATTCTGAAATATTACTTTAGAAAACCAAAACATTACAGTATGGTATATCACAATTTATACATACAAACACACAGAGTTTCCATTTGAATATCAAAAATCATCATGAATTTCCTAACTTATAATAGTTGAGCTTTTATAGCTCTTTTATACCCTCAGGCCACAGACCTTAAATACTGGAACATAGATTCATGGATGCTGTAAGAACCCAAAACACATAGCAGCCTCCTCCAAGCAGGAGGATGCAAAGCCCAGAAGCTCTGTTATGATGGAAAGACTTGTGGGCAGACAATTCAAACTTGAAACTTTATCTCTGTCACTATCAGAACATTATGTTCTTGACACTATTTTCACTTCTCTTAGCTTTATTACTTTGGCTTGCTCATATGTAAAACTGTAATGTGATTCAAGAAGGATGCCAAGACAATTCAATAAGGAAAGAATAGCCTTTTGAAAAAATAATTCTAGGAGAAATGGATATCCACAGGTGAAAGGATAAAGTTGGACTCACTTCAAATCATATAAAAAAATTAATTCACCCGTCAGCCTCCCTCCAAGGTCTCTTGCCTATTGAGTGTCCTGGCACTGCCTGAGAACAGTCCAGCAAGCACACGTCCCTCCCCAGTGAGACTCTGCTAACTTTGGGGGCCTGCAAAGTGAGTTGAAGGTAGATTCTAATGGAGTCCTCCTCTTTGTGACCAATGGTTTCTGTCGATAAGGCAGAGGACAGAGACGCTGGTGAAAAGACACAGATGATGGGGAGACGCAGAAGAGAAAGCTCAAACTCAGTGTGACTTTATACACACACCTTATGTCACATGGAACACAAATCAAACAGTTCTGTTAAGGAATAATTTCTTATCGACTAGATTAGAATGTGTTAGAGGTTTCCTAACCTGTCTTGGGAACACTAACTTAAGTGTTCTATGACACCCCAGAAATAAAAAATATATATTAATTCAAAACATTCAGATTTAAATGTGAGAACTAAAGCTATAAAACTCTTAGAAGAAAACATAGGGGTAGATCTTAGTGACCCTGTATTAAGCAATGATTTGTTAGATACAACACAAAAGCACAAACAACAAAAGAAGAAATAAATGAATTGAATTCCATTAAAATGGAAAATTTTGTGCTTCTAAGGATATTATCAATGAAGTGAAAAGAAGACAACAAATAGGGGGAAAATTGGGGCAAGTCACAAATGATGAGGCACTTATTTTCTGAATATATAAACAATATTTACAACTTAAAAAAAGGACATATCAATTTTTAAAGTAGCAGGAATTGACTTTCTTCCAAAGAAGATTTATAAATGGCCAAGAAGCACATGCAAAGGAAAGGTATTGATTTGTGAAATGCAAATCAGAACAACAATGAAATGTTGCTTTCCACAACATCTTGTAGGATGGCTACAAGACTTATTAAGAAATGTTGATGAGGTTGTGGGGAAGTTGAAACTCACGGACATTACTGGTGGGCCTGGGAAGTGGTGCCATCACTATGACAAACATTTCACCAGGTCCTTAAAAATTTAAACAGGGAGTTGTCATATCACCCAGCAATTCTGTTCCTAGGTGTATATCAAGAAAATTGAAGATTTATGTTCACACAAAAACTTGTGCACAACATTCGTATCAGCATTATTAATGGAACATTATTCTTTATTACCACAAAGTATAAGGAACAAAACATCATTGCATACTCTCCATGGATGAACCAAGAAAACATTATGCCAAACACACAAGAATATATTTTCTATAATTACATTACTATCAAATGGCCAGAGTAGATAAAACATAAATTAATGGTTGTCAAGGCCTGGGCAAGGCAGAAGGAGAAGTGAGTGCTATCAGGTATTGGATTTCTTTTTGGGATGACAACAGTTTTCTAAAGTGGTAGACATAGTATATCAAAAAATGATCAATTGTGTACTTTGAAGGATTGATTTTATGATATATGAATTATATTACAATAAAGCTATTTTTTATTATACTTACCCATAGGAATGTTTCATACATATTAAAGAACATATATTTGTAAAATACCTACTATATCATGCTTGGTAGCCAGAAACTATTTAGTACATTTTTTTTTAATTCTCTAAAAAATTAAAAAAATTAAATTGTATCACTATGTTAATAGTATTTTAGATCTGATGCTAACAAGTGTATCTGACTTTTAGGAAAGGGTACAAATTAGCTGAGAGAAAAGGACAGTGCGTGTTTCTATTTTATTGTCTTTTTCTTTATTTATGACCTGAATAAAAGAAAATTAAGGAGATGCTTATTGAAATGCTGTACCATATTACGTAAAGTTTTCTTTTTCACCAATCTGATTTCAGAGATTCATGGTAGCACAGTGAATGAAACTTAAAAATAACTACTTGAGATAATACTATGGAAAAATTCTTATTCAGATTTTGCTTTAAATTTGGTCTTCTAGGAAATACATTCCTTTTTGCAACCTACAAAAATACTAAAATGTGGCATTTGCTCATCCATTATAAAGAACATAAAAAATCCCCTGTGTGTTTGGTAACTAGGGCTAAACCTGTATTAAAAAAAAAGAAAGAAAACCCTTGAAGATGAGATATAAATTCTATTATTTTTGATAGTTCTAGCTTAATCCAATACCTAATGTTCATTCAAATGTCTGTTACTCAGTATAGTTATCCCAAATATGTAAATGTTAAGTTCCAGGTATAAAAACTTCGTTGCACCTGGTTTTTTTTTTTTTTGGCTTACCAGAAATCACTTGTCTTCTCATTGTGAGGAAAAATGAATGCACTTCTGTGTTAGATGTTAGGATGTTTCTAGTTCCTATAATTCCAGTTTTCTCCTGAACTCATGGCGTATTCCTATCTGGGAGTTAAAAGCACCTATACTACTTGCTTTGAAAAATAAAATATGATCACAAAGAGTGTGTGTGACTTCCAGGCAGGAGCCATTAAGGGACCACATGTGCTCCCTTTTCTCTGCACAGTGGCTGGGCACACAGCAGACAGAGGAAGCTCCATCCACTTGGGTCCCATTGTGTGGACAACTCAAGATGAATTTATAAGCCAGAATGAGATATATTCCTTGTTGGTGGTTTTTATTTCTTTAAATCCATTGGTATTCATGATTGATACCGAAAGATAGCCTACTCTTTCTGTTTTAAAAAGCCTAAAGTTACTAGTATTTTAATTAAAATTTAAACATCGGGTCATATAAAACATTCAACACCAACATATGGACTTTCATACATACTCTTATATATATTCACATACATTTTGCATTATTCAGAAGGTTTAGAGGTACTATTAACTTACAGTCTCAACTTGAAGAAGCATGCTGAGACTCAAAGTTAACAGTACCTTCCATGGTGTGAAATGGTGTTCTTTGTAGACTATGTTTATGGTGAAATGTGTTATTCAGTATGCAAACATATGTTCATTGCTCAGAATACAAATGTCTTCACAGATTTGTTTCATGATACCTAAAGCTAGCATACAAAACTGAAAAATAATGGTGGTTATTTTAAATTAAATAAAACTTAACTGTTAATAAATGTTATTTTCTCTACAAGAGAATGTAATTTTTTTCAATCTAGATAACAACCAGAGTCTCTTGATTGTACTCCCTTTACCCATACCATATCCATATCTCTGAACGATCAGATATCATCTCTGTCACAATTTAACTAAATGAACAGCTCTCTATCTCCCTCATCTTCCTGAGTCTTATTTCCAATTTTTTCTCCCAAAGTTAGACATTCATTCTTCCAGCTCTAGCTTAATGTAAACATAAATCTCTGTTGACGGCAAGATCAATTTAACTCTTTCTCCTGGTGTCACTCCATATGACTCCATAATGAGTCCTCAATTGCATTTCCAGGCTTATCTATTAAAGGTTCCCTCCAAGCCTATCAGCCTAAAGTACTTACCACCTACAAATATGGCTGACGCACTTGCACTCTAAATTAATACTGTTTCCTCCTTCAAATCCATTTTTCTGAAAGTTATCCAAGCAGATCTTTATTATTTATACAGTAAATTATTATGTATATATTTTTAAAAATTATACAAGTATGGAAGTATTTAAAATGTTTCACCTTTCCTTTTCCTTCTTACTCATCCAAGCTCCAAAAGAGTACTACTCTTCAATGTATCATTTTTTTAAACCTTCTGCTGTTTATGACCCGTAGCCTCTTTCTATGATAGGGTTTAATGCAACTTAAAATAAGTTATTCATTTTATTTTTGTTTTTTTGTGACATTTTTACATTGAACTTCATATTCATTTGCCTATCTCTATTTATTTTGTTTAAAATAAAAAGTGCACGTGTTTATAGTGAAATAGTACAAAAATGGTACACGAGGCTAATAATCTCTTTTATCCTCTGTCGACACCCCTGTGGTGTAATCAATCTTAGCAGATTGCTGTATTTCTTTGCTCATTTATCTCTAGTCATACAGTCCTATGAAACATATGTGCATAGCCATAGGAGTAGCAGACATTCTTAGTCACTCATCCAATACTCATTTTTTCTTTTCTACTTTACAAATAGAACCTTTTTTTTTTTTTTAACTAGGAGGGTTTGTCCATGTGCCTATTAGAATATTTACTATCATAGTCTTCCTTTCAGATAGGAGTATAGTGAGACACAGCTCTTCGCAATGAGAAGGATGGAGCCATCCCTGGGTGGGGTTTGGGAAAGTTTTTAAAACAAGACATGCCCAGATATCTCCTGCTAAGCTTTTTGTGCCTTTTCCTTTCTATCAGTCTGAAACACGTCTGTAAGAAGTGGGATAGGAAGGGCCATATGTGCATCTGGGGCTAGTGGAGTGAAAAACAGAACAAGGTGTGGCTGCTGATGACCTGCTGATGACCAGAAGCCACTGCACCAGTCCTGTGCTGCTTAATCTGCAGATTCCTATTTTGTAAAAGAATAATAATATCTAGAATTTTATGGTTTAGCAGTAAATTTTAGGTTTTCTCCCAGGTCAATAACTCTGTCCCTGATGTGTAATTTGTAAGAACTTTATAATCATCAATAACATTAATGTATTATAATATCATTTGTCTATTTCTCCACTGGAAGACTGTTAGGTTGCGTCCAGGTTTTTGCCAACAAACCAACCTGCAGTGCACACCCACACAGGTATGTTCTTGACAGTGGCACTTTGTGCTCATTGTGACATAGTCCCCAAACTGGGTTTGCTCAACAACTATGTATATTTTAAATTAAAAAAGAATTTTCTGAGAACTTTCAAAAGACGTGTAAAAATTTGTACTGCCATCAGAAAATGTGTGAGTTTCAGTTCCCCTAAGGCATATTGTCCTAGGGTATTATTCAGTATCACAACAATTTTTAAAAGGTGAAAGATTTATGCGATCTAAAGAGAAACCAGAGTATATACTATCACAACAATTATTAATTTTTAAAATTAAATTTATTCAAGAGGTCAAAAAATCATGTATCATCATTATTAGTTATTTATCAGTCCTATGGATTTCCCATCCTCTGAATTGATTACTGTACCCTTTAAAGACAAGTAACTTTTCTTTAATTTATTTCTTTTTAAATTAGTTTTTCAATCTCTGAATGTTACAAATGTTATATTGAATATACTTTGCAAAATATTCTTTTTCAGTTTGTTGTTTATCTTTTGATTTTCTTCATATAGAGTTTGCAATTCAAATATAAATTAGACCTTTAAATAATGTACTGTATATATATTTTTTCTTGATTTATCATCCTTATTTAACATGGATTTAACCCTGTCTTTAAAAATAATACCTACTTCCCAACTCTCTTAGCAAATTCACTTCCCAAATTTGATTTTAAATAATGTGCTTCTATGCCTATTTTTTAGTTTATCAGCTACAATAATCATCTATTGACTATATACCATTAACATTTCTTTCTTTTAAAAAGCACATTTTACATTTTTCTGTCTTTTCTTCCCATAACTTCCTAAATTATTGTTAGGGGTGTATTATTTTTACAGATTCTAGTTTTATGTCATTGTCACAAGGCCACCACGATAGCCACACGGACACAATTACCTTGGCACTACCTGGTATTATGCAGAATGTGGCAGCTTTACAATTATAATGTTATGTTATATTATATTTACAATTATAAAGAGTAGCTCATGCTTCTTTCAGTATGTTTTTAATGCAAAGGCTAAAAACAGAAAAAGGTAGTTTGCACAGTACAAATGGATTTTGTGCAGTCTTCCCGCAGGCACTTTCTATCCAGGGAAACTTACTCTGATCCTCTGTGGCAATAAAGTGGCCACTTGAGATGCAGGAGTATGGAGAGTGCTTCAGGCCACAGCAGGATACACTCAGCTCTAAAGGCTCATTTGAGATTTTCAGTGCTTTCTATAATAAACAATTTTTTTTGTTTGTTTTTTGTCCTCGTTGCTAAAGATTGTCTATTAAATGCTTCCAACCTTCCAACACTTAAATCCACCTTTGGAAAACTTGTCTGTTAGACTCTTCTATTGTCAGAAACTTGCGATAATTTCTAGTTCTTGAGGATGGCTTGGAGAGTTTTCTTCAAATTGGTTGGTTATTCAAATATTGAGATAATATGTGCAGAATTGTTAATTATCACAGAGCATCAAATATTCTTTCTTTAATGCAGGATGAATATCTGTCTACTATAGAAGTATAAAACACACTATGGTTTATTTATTAAAGCTGTCAGTTTTATCTACAACTTCTGAGTTGAAAGATATGAATCACACATTAGGAAATATAATCTTGGCTGATATTTCTTTAGAATTTCCTTGATTTAAGGATATCATGCTTTGTATATAGCAATTTGTTTCAATTATCATGTATTTAATGAGAAAAATGGTATCTTTGCTTTGTACGACTTTTAAAAGCCATATTATTGTATGGTGGAAAATTTAAAGTTGAAGAGCTATTTGATGCTGAGGATATTAGTTAACTCTGCAGTTTTCACTCTTCTAATGACAAGTTTAATTAGTACAGAAATGAATACCTAGTTGTGTTCAATAATTATAATTTCTTGAATTAGTCTTTTCATTTCTACATGCTTCTAATTTCCCATCCCTTTTCCTTATGAATGAGCTTATGTTTTCCAAGTAAAGAATAATGTAAATTGTATGTTTTTCATCACAGTAATAATTATATTTATGATAGCATGGGCATTTAGCATACTACATTCATTTAACATAAGATGTTTTCCTTGAACTAAAACCTAGTGGGAGTACAATCTGGTCTTTGTAATGAAATAAGTTTATTTTTTTTAAGTTTTCAATGTGTTTTTAATGTAGTAGTAGACAGTAAATGTAAGCTAACAGTAGCCTCACCCCTCAGAATGAGACCTCATTCCTCAAGAAGGAAATGTCCTTACATAGCTTATAAAGTATGGCTTGCATTCTTTACAACTCATAGCTAGAAAATTTCAATTGGATAATGTCAAATGAGGTCAGTAATTTTTATTCTAAATGATGTCAGTAATTTTTATTCTAAATTTAAGTAATACCTTTTTTGTTCTTTGTCTTGGTCTTGCTGACATTTGTTTCTGGCATGATCAGCACTTTTTTTCTTTCTTCTTTATCTTCCCCTTCTTGACTTTTGGCTTCTACTCAGCAGCTTCTTTTTATACTTTATGCCTTTATCAAATCTACTTTTAACCAATAATAAGATGCATGAGTATAATGCTGAGTTTTAGCAAGTCAAAGAATGCCTTTTATTTTGCTTTTGCACTTGACAAATTGAATTAGAATGAGTTTCATTCTGACTTAAGACAATAGGAAAGCATACAGAGACCATTATCTGGTAATGTCAACTGGGAACAAGTCAAAAAAATCACTAGGGCTCAGTTAACACAGTGTTAATTTTGGCAAGTTACTATTAGAGCAACACTATTTATATTCATGAACAAATGCTACTAAAACGTTACTAAATCCACAGAAAGAAGCAAAAGAATTACAAGAAAGTACTTCATAAATTTAGAAATTCTCTATATACTTTGTTATTGTTATTGAGGAGTCTGGGGGGAATCAATGACAAATATTTGAAAACTCATGTGCGTAGACCGACCACATTTCTTTTTCTGGTAAGATAGTTCAGTATAATGATAGTAGATTCAGCTGAAGACTCTGAAATGGGGAAGCAGTGAAACAGTTCACCTGACAGATGGTAGAGCAGTAAAATGCAGTTGTACTGTTGACTGTTGTGCTAGACAGAATCCTAGGATGGTGGTCTTGGAATATGGTAGACCTATAACTTGCGTCCAGCCAATAAAATATGGCAAAGCAAAGAGATAGTCAACTCTGTGATTGAACTATATGAGGCTCATCTTCGCTGACTTGAGTAAATGTTTTTCCTGCTGGCTCAGGAGGGGTATGTTGCTAATGACCTGTAAGCAGACCACATCACAGGGAACAAAAAGGAAAAGGGCCTTTTCCAGCTTCCAGCAAGCAAAAAACATAACAATCAGGCACTGAATTTGGCCAACAACCATAGAAATCTAGAAAAGGACCCTGTGGTCCATAAAGGCAAGCAGCCTGGCATACACCTAGTGTACCTCCTTTTGAGGACCTGAGCTCCGGGCCCCAAACTGAGAGATAATGGATAGATGCTGTTTGAAGCTCCTAAATTTTTGGTAGTGTGTTATGCAGCATAGAAACTAATCCATCTACTGGTAAAATGTTTACCTCCTATTTTAGAGATAGAAGAAGCATTCTCATCAAGAAAAAATATATATATCAAGAAAGGGCTTAAGTTAGCCTTTTAAAAATAAGAACAACCACACACACAATTCTAATAGAAATATAGAGAGAAAGTAGGAAAAACTTACAGTGTTCTACAGACTTTGTCTATACACGTAAGGGTTATGGAATCTATTAAAGAGCTATTTAGTTGCTACTACAATGTAGATACAAGCTTTTCTGTTAAACAGCACCCTATTTGACACACACACATATAAAAACAAAAACAATGGAAATGAAAAGTTAAGAAAACCAAACATGAATAGATTCTCTAAATAATTATTTTATTAAGCTTAGATCATATTTTATTTAGGTAGGCAAATTCTTATTATTATTGTTATTATTATTTTGCTTTAAACTGGGAAATAAAACCATACACACATCTAGAATCACTGTAGAATATTTTTGTGTAGATGAGGGATGGAAGAGTATTTGCTAATTTTATTTACCAAGTTATGGAGATGTTTTTGCATCAAAATATTCTGATGCTGTAGATTGGATATGTTTATGCCCTGCTTGTATCATTGCAAGATAATATTTTTCAAAAAGAGATTGGTAACACACATACATCAACTGACATAAACAAACAAAGCCCTTTGGACCAGTTATTCCACAACTAGGATAAACTAAGGGAAATCTCAAATGTGTAGAACTTTAAGTTCTTATTCTAGTATAGCCAAAAAAGTTTTAAGTCTTCTAAAATCTTTAAGTGTGAGGAAGTTATTAACTCTACCAGACATTTTTGATGATTTTAAAAATAGTTTATAATGAGCAGATTTCTGACATCTCTAAATCTAGCCCCTTGGAGGAAGATCTGCGGTTGATTCAGCACCTTTCCTGTCTATTCCTTGCTTTGTCCTTGCCTGTAGAGCTGTCTCTGCCCCCACCGATCCCTAGATTTGAGACATAAAATTCATAAGCAGTGGATCAAAATGAGGAAATTCCTCCTCCCTAGATGAGGGAAAAAGAGGATGAGAATTGTTCTACTATTTCACATCTATTTCTGCTACTAGATTGTTTAAGCAGTTGAGCACTCCAGGAAGACAAAAATGAATAATTAAATCTAGCAAACTTCCATTTACTGCTTGTTGATCACAAAACACTGGACATACACTTCAACTGATAAAATGCATCTTACGCATAATAAAAAGAAAATCTATGAAACTTACTGTTTTCCTTGAAAGTAAAATCAATCATATTTGCTTGTGAATGGCATAGCTCTTTAAATTTTTCTATCTCTATGACTCTCACACTTATTTAATAGTATTTCATATATTCTAAAATTCCTGATGAGTTTTTTTTAATTAAAATGTAAGCACTATAAATTATTGAGAATTTATGTTAGATGATGCATTGGGAGAATATCTTCTGTTGTTACAGTAATATTTATATATAACTTACAGGTTTCTCATGTGATTTGAATCAAATACATGCAAACTGTATGCAAATTCAAAGCTAGACAATCCCATTATAGTGTAATTTTCAATTCATTAAAAGGAATTAAGTGTATTCACTGTATACATTTGAAAATTGTCTGGATGGAAATAACTTTCTGAACTGGATATATGTACATCCCCCAACTTAAAAAACTCTTATGTTAGATAATATAAACACAAACTCTTTTAACTCAAAGTTTTTGAAAATTTATTTTAACGTGTCATTGAAAAGGTGAATGCCATATATGTCCAACTATTTCAGGAAAACATGGGGCTTATTTAAGTATTCAGTGTAAGGATAAAAACTCCCTTTACATTGAAAATTTAGACAGAATACCTAACTTGAACTGGTTGATTTATTCTTTCAAAGATGGGAATTAGTATATCTATCAAAGGTTTTCTAAATTAGTTTATTGGTTTATTTTTTTCACTCAAGTATTTGTTTAGTCTTACTTTATATGAAAAGGTTACCTTCAGAAACTTCTTGATAACTGAAGAGAAATAATGTCTCTAGATCTCCCAAGTCTGATTCTCAATCCATTGACTATTTCCTTTTAAAAACTGATTGCAGGCTTGGCACCCATAGCACAGTGGTTAGGGTGCCAACCATATACACCAAAGTTGGTGGGTTCGAACCCGGCCAGGGCCAACTAACCAACAATGACAACGGCAACAAAAAATAGCCCGGTGTTGTGGTGAGCGCCTGTAGTCCCAGCTACTTGTGAGGCTGAGGCAAGAGAATTGCTTAAGCCCAAGGGTTTGAGGTTGCTGTGAGCTGTGACGCCATGGCATTCTACCAAGGGCAACATAGTGAGGCTCTGTCTCAGAAAACAAACAAATAAATAAATAAAATAAAATAAAAATTGATTGCATATGAATTTATTCTAGATTAAACATTTAAAGAACTTTTATTACTACTTAATTTTCCATATGATTATGAATCATATGTTTTTAACATTAAGAAATATGTATTTGAGGTGATGGATAGCCTAATTAACCTGATTTGATCACTATACATTGTACACATGTATCAAAATAACACTTGGTTCCCCACAAATATGGACAACTATTATATGTCAACTAAAAATAACAGAAAAAAATGGTAGCCTACATGCTTGTTTTCTATCTCTACATAGCCATATTTAGGCTTAGGAAATGGTAATATTTATTAACAAGTGCACCATATGCTCAAAATACACGATAGATGTCCAGAATGTATCCAGCCATTTAATATGAAAAATAGAGACATACATGGCTTGAAAAACAATTATATATATACTTTACACATATATTATATATAAAATAAGAAATATGTTTCATATATATAGGGAAGAAAATAGAAAGCCTTGCTTTTCTAGAATGTGATCTTGAAAGAGTTCAGAGTGGAACCCCCATCAGAATGTCTTAGCCCTTAACATAATTTGCATTGATGCTTTTACTTGTTTATTATTTGCCTTCCCACTAGAGGGCAGTGCCTTCTCAGTTTTGCTGACCTACCATCATGGCAGTTAGTAGGTGCTCAAAAAAAAAAAAAAGTACAATTAATTATACATAATGTATAATTAATTAAAATAATTAATTATACATAATGTATAATTAATTAAAATAATTAATTATACAACCCCACTTTTGGATTCTATGTAAAATTAATATAATTATTAATTATAATAATGTATAATTAATTATACAACCCCACTTTTTGGGTTCTATGTAAAATGACATGCTTTAACGAGGCCCCATCTCTGCAGAATTTTCTGTTTATGACATATACAACAGAAAATTCCTCATTGGCTTGTGATGTTTCATTTTGAATAAGTACAGGCTACTGTGAATTTGAAACATTAGAAAATTGCAAGGATCTCAACTGAGCCAGAAAAACAAAACCTTTGTTAAAAGCACTGTGGTTGAAACCTCAGGATTTACCTCAACTAGGGTTTATCACACAGTAATGTGAGCAGCAGGTGTTTCAAAGCATCAATTGTGCAATCACACACCTATGAAGATGGCATGCAGCCAGTTGATTTCACAGAAACTTACAGTGAGGATGGTGCTGAAAGAACAGTGAGTCTGTCAATAGGCTCTTTTCTGTTTTCAATATAGCCTATAAAAATATACACTGCCATTTTAAAACTCAGAAGCATTTCAGTGCAAAATGCTGTTTCCATTAAAATTTCCCATAAGGGCACTGAGAGAAACATAGATCATTTCATATGCAGTAGTGGACCACACATACTCTCCCATGCAATTGTGTTTGCCAGAAAATAACATAGAAAGGCACATATGCATTTCCCAATGTTGACGTTCCTCTGTGCATGTAACCATGTAATTCCATGCATTGGTCTCTGTATTTTGTCTATATGATATAGGATTAGATATAAGACATTAGGAGCTATAATTGCTAAAATGGAAAAAAGCCAAAACATACAAACAACATTCATGGGAAGTCTATTATTTAAATATATGATAAATTATTATTAATAAAACTATCAGTTGTATTGCTATATGAACTTATAAACACCGTCTATTAAAATATGTTCACCTGTTTATACTGTTCCCATATGTTCAAAGTGTTTGCTTTGAAATTAACATATGTATTTCAAAATTGCATGTACAGGTTTATACACGTGTGTATGTGTATATATGTCTGTGTTTAAGTTATATAACATGCTTTTAGGGGAAAGAAAACAATATCATTCATTTAGCAATGTACTCATCACCATTATTCAGGTAGGTTTTTATTTTAGTGGATATGGTTATTTCTATATATTAAGGCCATTGAAAAATTAGACATGTCACTTGTATATTAGATTATCAAATATGTGACCAGTAATACTTGAAAAGACAACTTTGGGAAAATACAAGAAAATAATTTCCAAAGTTAACTGGGCCACCATATAAAGGACCCTAAAACTGTGTAAACTCTCCCTATTTCGAGTAAGTATTCTCTCAATGACTAAGCTAAAGTAGGATTTTAAAAATCTGTATTTATATATTTATATGAGTTTGCATTGCTGAGAAGGCATTGTCTTAATGTCGGAGAGTTATTTTACTAGTGCAGTCAGTAAACTGTAAAACCCTGAAGGCGAGGGAACAAGCCGCCTTCAGTTTTGAAAGAAGGTATGTCACGCCAAGAGAACCAGGAGCACAAGCTCCCTGACATCAGGCCTGATGTGTTTGAGGTACAACCAGGGAACCAGTGAGCAGGAGCTGATCAGCAAGATGGGAAGGTAACAGCCAGAAGGAAGAGAACCTAAATCATGGTATTGTGCAGGTTATACATCCTGAGTGAGACAGGAGACAGAGAGAGCTTGAACAGAGGATAACAGATTAGCTGGCTCTGTTTTAAGAATAATCATAAAGTCAGTAAAGTGGAGGAAGAGAAAAGAGGATAATCCAGATAAGGGATTTATTTTCCAAATTGCTAGCCAGTTAATCAACAGCATTTCTTGGGAAAAAAGACATCTATACACTCTCTATTGATATTAATGCTTTGTTCCTTTCTGCTGGGTAGAATTATTATTTGAGACAGAAATATACGAAGGGTGCCAAAGTATACACATTTTAAGAAAAGTTTTTCCTTTCTCAATACTAAAAAAAATTTGCATTAATTTGCATTTTAAAATTTGCATTAAAATTGAAATACTAAATAAAATTTGACTTCTGCAATTATAAGAGATACAAGATACAATATACAAGATAACAAATGTTATTGATATATATAAATTATTACAATTTTAATACAGTTTTTTTTCTTTCTTATAAAGTGCCTTTTTGGACCTTCTCTGTGTATGTGTGTGTGTGTGTAGGCACACACATATGTATGTTTATATAAAATCAGAAATCATTATGTATAAATATAAAAAGCAATATCAATTAGGATTTAGATTGCTATTATATCACATTATTATGAAAGAGCAAAAAGATGAAAGTGGGTAGATTTATAATATTCAGGCCCATTACCCAGCAACAAATCATAATGAATGCTCTCTTTTGTGGAGAATTTCCAGAGCAATAACTACCATTTCTTCAAATCTTACTACATGACAGCCATCATGCTAACCACTGTAGACCTTATCTCATTTCATGCTCTCTACCACCTGATTAGTAGTTATTAATATTACTATTATTACTATTATTGTCTCATTTTACAGATGAGAAAGTAAATTAAAGAGATATAGTTATTTTTCCCAAGACCAGACAAAATGCCTCCCATAGAATATCAGATTGGTCTGATTTTTGTGATTTTATCTGATGTTTTGTTAATACTTCTTTAGTCTCTCATTTTTCTTATCTTTTGTTGTGTAGATATCACCTCATAAGAGTTATCTGTTATTATTTTCTTAGGATTTAATTTTCTTACTTTAAATTATCAGTTAAACCTTTCTTGCTTTAGCTTTAGAAAAAATAATCTACTAATTCCTTGCAGTGAAAGATACAAGATTGACGAATTAATGAAAACTTTCTTCCACCTGTCTTCCTTCATTCTATATGTGCCTGGTAGTCTGTGATTTTTCATCATAATCACTAGAGATAGCTGATACTAGTTACTATTTTTATGTTAAATGACTTGTCTTCAGAGAAATAACCTCTGTTATCCATTTGTTAATACAATCATCACAGTTTCTTAGTTATACCTTATTTTATGGGCTTCTTTCTATTAAGCCTTCTATTCTATATGATATCAGATGAAATACTTTTGAAATCCCACTGAAATTGCCTTAAAATTTTCGGAAATTTGTCTGCATATTCAGAAGCCCACAGGAGGTACAGGGAGGTAATATCATTGAGTGCCTGTGTAAATTTAACCTTACACTAACAGCCACCAGCTGGAGAAATTCCATAGACAACAACTATGTCCACAGGCAAGGAGATGATGAGGAGAAAGTAACTAGGTGAAAAAAAGTTTCTTTTTCTTGATTTTCTCTGAAGAATAATGAAACTTGTCATAGAACCTAATGGCATGTTTTCTACCATGTATTTCTGAAGGTCCCATTCCCACTTTTGTAATTTTACTGAGAGGACAGCTGGAATGAGCATGTTATGCTTAGATTAATTATCTGAGGGTTTTTTTTTTTTTTTTTTTGTAGAGACAGAGTCTCACTTTATCGCCCTGGGTAGAGTGCCCTGGCATTACACAGCTCACAGCAACCTCCAACTCCTGGGCTTGGGCGATTCTCTTGCCTCAACCTCCCGAATAGCTGGGACTACAGGTGCCCGCCACAATGCCTGGCTTTTTGTTTTGCAATTCTGCTGAGGTTGGGTTTGAACCCGCCACCTTCCGTATATGGGGCCATCGCCCTACTTGCTGAGCCGCAGGTGCCACCTCTAATTATCTGAGTTTTTGAATGCAAGGAAGTCTATCAAAACCTCACTAAATATTGTCCCCGCCACAAGTAAACTGCTTATTTTGACTCTATCTTGTAATGAAGACCTATATTTCCTGTGTTCTTGCATATTAATTCTATCTCCTTGATGCCTTTATATGTAAAGCACAACTTCCTGAGTATGTAATTCAGAATTCACAATATTTCCCTTCATGCTCTATGGACCCTGCTCTGCTGACTTCCAGCACTAAATCCTACCTTATATATTTGTGGGCTGCTCAGTGTTTTCATATGCCTTATCACTGCAGTATCCTCAGACTTCTGATTTTATGTTCTTGTAATTGACTAATTTCGAATGCATGTTATTTCCTTTTGTGTTTTGTGCTTGTGTTTTGTCAGTTTATTCTAGGGTCTTAAAACTTAATCTTTTATCTCTTATTTTGTGAATCACATGTTCTCTTTAATTTCCTTGAAATAGTAACTTATTACTTGCTGCCAAGTTTATTCTATCTTGAAGTACGTATTCTTCCAGAATGGAGTGTCATCAAGTTTTCACACTACATTTGTCTGCTTTTCCTCCATTCCCTTTTTCTTTCCTTTCTATCACCTCTGCAACTACCCACAAGGATTTTACCTACCAATGAATTTTGCAGAGCCTAAATATTTTTTCTCTGTCTATCAATCTTTCTTTGGTTGATTCCATCTAGATAACTGTTCTGCAATAAAATTGACAGTAAGGCTTTCTGCTGACCTTCCTCTCTTTTTCTTTTTTCTTTTTTTCAGCCATCATCAGAATTATCTCTTAAAAAAATTAATGTTAGAATTAGAATTTGATTGTATTTTTTATTTGTAGCTATTCAGATTACTGAGAGTTTGGCAACATTATTCAAGAAACATGTTGCAGTCTGTAACTTTCATTTATATTTTTAAACTAAGAGGTAATCCAGAATATTGTCAAAACAAAAAGAAAAAAACCGTGGTTGCAGTGCAGACCATAGTGTGAAAGGCTTCGTAGCTTAGTAGTTAGGTTAAGGTGAACAATCACTTTGGGGATACAGAACACAGACAACAACGCGTTGTTGCAGAAATTAACTATAACAATATTATTCCTGACCCTCTGTTTTAGATGGCATAATTTTAATAGATTTCATTTTTTAGAGAAATTTTTGGTTCATGGCAAAATTGAACAGAAACTACAGAGTTTCATAGGCCCTGCACACACACACACACACACACAGCCTCCCCAGTTATCAACAGCCCCCACCAGAGTGGTATATTTGTTACAGTTGATTAATCAACTACATTTTTGCATCATTATCATTCAAAGTCCATAGTTTACATGAGGGCCACTTGTGGTTTTGTACATACTATGAGTTTTGACAAATGTATAAAGTATTCGATGTGAGTTTCATAGGGAGTATTATTATTGCCCTAAATATCCCTGTACTATCCCCATTCATCACTTCAGCCCTCTTAACTCCCAATAATCATTGCTGTTTATATTATCTCCATAGCTTTGCCTTTTCCGGAATGTCATATGGTTGAAATCATAGGGTATGTAGCCTTTTCAGATTGGCTTCTTCAACTCAGCAATATGGTTTAAGATTCCTCCATGTTTTGAATGGTTTGATAACTAATTTCTTTTCTTAGTTGAATATCTTATCGTCTGGAAATATCACAGTTTACTTGTCCATTCACCTACTGAAGAGTATATTGGCCTCTCTCAAGTTTTAGCAATTATCAATAAATCTGTTAAAACATGGCATGTGCAGTTTTTTTTGTGCGGACATACAGTTTCAACTCATCTGGGCAAACACGAAGAAGTGTGATTGCTGGATGATATGGTAAAACGATGTTTAGTTGCGTGAGATACTGTCACACTGTCTTCCTAGGTGTCTGTACCATTGTGTATTCCCACCAGCAGTGAATGAGCATTTCTGCTGCTCCACAACGTCTTCAGCATTTGCTGGCTTTGGAATTATACTATTCTAATAGGTGCCTAGTGGTATCTCTTTGTCATTTTAATTTGCATTTCCCTAATAAACAAAGTAGAACATCTTTTCATATGCTTATTTGCAATCTGCATATTTTCCTCAGTGCAATGTCTATTCAGATCTTTTGCCTACTTTTATTTGGGTTATTCATTTTCTCATTGTTAAGTTTAAGAAGTTTCAGTATGACAACATACTGAAATCAAAATCATTTTGATTTTGTTTAATTGTACGTCTTTTGTGGATATTTTCTCCCAGTTGTGGCTTGTCTTCTTGCCCTTTCTTCAAGTGTTTTTGATAGAGCAGTTGTTCTTAGTTTTAATAAATTCCAGCTTATCAATTACTTCATTTATGGATCATGCCTTTGGTATTGTATCTAAAGAGTCTTGGCCAGGTCCAAGGCTAGAAAACTCCTATGTTTTCTAGGAATCTTACAGTTTTATATTTTACATTTAGTGTATAGTATATTTTGAGTTTATTTTTGTGACAGGCAGAAGGTATGTGTCTGTAAGATTTTTTTTTTAAATGTGAATGTCCAGTTGTTCCAGCACCACTTGTTGATAAGAGTATCTGTTCTTCCAACATCTTTGCTTCTTTCTCAAAGATGAGTTGCCTATGATTATTGTGTTCTATTTCTGGGGAATCTAAGAAGTATCATGTAAGAGCCAAGTTTTGGGTGTTTTTATAATCTAGACAAGCCTATATTTGGTCCATTTGGAAGGGGTAAGTGAAGTCTGACCTCCTGAATTCTCCTTTTCTTCCCCCCAGTGGCTGCTCAACAGTTAGTATTCAGAGAAAATCATTCTGATACTATTTGAAGTTGAATTACACATAAATATTACACATACACACACATACTCACAGAAATTTTATACTTCAGGGATTTGCACTCTTTTTTGATAGCAAAGTGAGAGAATATAATCAACTCTGTAAAATTCTCAAGTGCTCAGAATGTAATGTGCATGGTGAGTCTTACTTACTCTCCAAAGGTAGTGCTGTGAGTAGTGATGTGATTACCTTTGAATAGATTCTATTCCCAAACCTGGAACACTTAATTCTTAAAGTCTTGTTCATTTTTAAATGTAACAACTTAGTATGTTCTCTTTTATCAATTAGAAAATATGAACCATATCTTATTTGGAAAGATACACAGTGTCCAGTGTTTAAGGTGGAGTCCCAAAGCCCTAATTACCTAGACTATCATTGCATGCTTGAGTCCACTATGAGTGATTCACAGGAGGAAAACCACCTCAGTGGAAATATGTGAGCCTCCCAGTTTGTGGAGATTTGAAAACATGAATCAGAAAGTGATTGGACTGAGGAGGAGGAAAAGATCGATGGGTATTGAAATTACCTAACCTATGAAATTAAAAATTTGGTAAAACACAATCCCCTGGCATCCTGCATCTATGCCTTTTCACATAAAATATGAAGAAGACTTAACTTATTGATTAAAACAGTCACCTTGCTAGTCTTACCTTTATGAGGCTACTTGAAAATTGTTTAATCTGTACCCTGATCATTCTGTCTCTTGTAGACCTAGTATTTAAGGAGCATACAGCAGTTACTATCTTTATTCTATTTCTAGTCATAACAATACCAGCCTTGATAAATATATTTAATGTCTACCACTAGCTCTCATTTCAAAAACAAGCAAAACAAAAAAACTCTCAGTTTTATAAATTCATCCTTTCTTTATGATTCGGTGATTTTTCAGTCACGTCAGGTGACTACAAAGCTTAAAAGCATAATTGATGAGCCTTTCTTCACTTATCCCCTTCCTCATCTGGGGTGACATCTTTTTCTGAGGTTGTGTGGAAGCTGTGGTATGTCACCGCCCCTGAGCGTCTGATCTGTGGCTGGCATTTGGTGCCGTATGACAGACACATCTAGTCTAGGTGGCAGCATGGCCATAAGTCACATGTCCTCAGCAATCTGAAGTTGCAGTTGTAGACAACTACACATGATGGAAATAACATTTGTACATACATGTAGTGATGGTGTGAGCACCAGAAGAGTTAATATATCGAAAGTTGTTAAAAAAACCAACTGCCATGTACAAAGTCTTCTGAGTGCTAATCATCATCACAACTATTGTCACTATTATTTTTATCTATACTTTTATTAAGAACATGTGATTTCTGCTCATAAATGTTCATTTCTATGTCCTTTCTCTGAAGAAAATGCAGTGTATCCGTTCATGTTGTGGGGGAAAGAAAGGGTGCAGGAGACAAACAAGGACCAGAAAACCAAAAACACAATTTAGTCTATTTAGTTACAGAAATATAACACCTAACTTTATTTTTTAAATTCTGGAGAGGACTGTCAAGAACTGTGGAGGATCCAAGAATTTATTCTGCTTATATGCTACCAAGTTAGTCTGTTAGTTTGATCCGTACCAGCAAAGACATCCAAGTTAATGAACTGTTACCTGTGACACAACAGGCAGCGTGAGCTCCAATTGGCATCAGGTTCTTGCTCTCCTGTAACTTACAGCAGTTACTATCTTTACTCTACTTCTAGTCATAGCCATTACCAGCCTTAATAATGATATTTAATGTCTGCCCATCCTGGTCCCAAGTGATGCAGAAGGAGGCCTCTGGGGATACTGTGCCACAGTGGATTGTGTCACAGATGAAGAAAGTCAGGCTTAGGACATCCTCAATCATAGAAAGAAGCTGCTGGAGCCTTGTCCAGACAGAGACATTATTTTTATTATCCTGGACAACAAACCAATCTACCTTCTGCCCAAGAGGGAGACACTGTCTCCATTTTCTAAGGCAGTGTCCCATGGTAATATTATTTTTTTTTTTGAGACAGAGCCTCAAGCTGTCACCCTGGATAGAGTGCTGTGGCATCACAGCTCCCAGCAACCTCCAATTCCTGGGCTCAAGCAAGTGTCCTGCCTCTGCCTCCCAAGTAGCCAGGACTACAGGCGCCCACCACAGAGCCCAGCCATGTTTTTGATTGCAGCCGTCATTGTTGTTTGGCAGGCCAGGGCTGGATTCGAATCCTCCAGCTCAGGTGTATGTGGCTCACGCCTTAGCCTGTTGAGCCACAGGCACCAAGCCCCATGGAAATATTCTTGAAAGTGCAGAACAGAATCTGATATGAGACTTGCACAAAGGGCACTGAGAATAATTTCCCAAAATGGGACCTCAACTGAAGAGGCATCTAGGTGATCTCTTTCCCTTAAGATACATGTGACTTTCAATACTGATGGGAATTTATTACAAAATATTTTGATTTATTTTACTTCTACCACATTGCCTTTATGAAGGTAATGCTGTGATGACAAATCTCCAAAATTTAGGAACCTGACATGGTAGTTACTAAAAGTACAACTATTGTACATGAAGTCCAAAATAATAGTTCCACTTAGCAAGTACTTCTTTTTCAAGTCATGGTATGATACATCTAGATTATTCCATATTGTGACTCTACTGTCCTTATAAGATGTCTTCCAAGTTTGTTATGTGGGTGGTTGTTGCGGGAACAGAGATGCGAGGGACAATACCTCTGTCCCAGGTGTCTCGCACCTGTAAATATTAGGGAATGCAAGAAACAGACTACACATTCTTCAGATGGCGTGTAGCTTTGGGGCCACTTTATATACACTAGTGGTCACTTACACACTTAATCTATGATTTATAGCCTTTTACCATTACCTAACTTCTTCTGACTAAAATTAACTTGTGGAAAAACATTCAGTCTACAAATCAACACATTACTTTCTGTTTTTACATTTTTCTCAGACATGCATCAGCTTTTGAACAAAGAGTCTAAATAAAGATCATAAAGAGCTGCAGGAAACTGGAGAATGAAGCCCCTTCAAGCACACACTTAGTTAACCCAAAATGGATTTATGACTTTGTTTTTCTACAGAGCAGAGTTCTATAGGCCAGGACATTATGCATAAACATAAGTCACCCTCTGATCCGTATCACCAGGGGTAGGGTTGACAGCCCCTAACCACCTGGGCTTAATGGAAGCATACTTTCAGAGTTACTGTTTTTATGGATTTTTACCTCTGGACAAACAGTCTCTGTGGATGCTTCAGGGGAAGCCTAGCTCTCTTGCTTCTGTATTAGCAGAAGCCATTTTAACCTATTAAAGGCTTGCCTTTGTGTGGCTTATGTAAGGTGGTCTTCTAACCCTACAATGGTTTCCATTCCAACCAACTGAAAAGGGAAATGATCTCAATGGATCATATTTGGGAGAGGGTTATGGTGTGGGGCAGGAAAAACAATTTTCTTTCTACACTTTCTGAGTTCTTACATGGGATATGGGAAACAAAAGTTAGATTAACAATTTAAGAAAACTCAGAGGTTCTTTAGCATGTTTATCTTATGTGTACATGAGAAATACCCAGAGAAATGAGTAAATTTCAAAGAGGTGCCTTAGAACTTGGGTTTAAACATGATCTTCAACTGAAGCAAAGAAAGAAGGATGTTGGAAGGAACAATTATGGGGAGGTGATCAGGAAAGGCACAGTAAACAATGATGAGATTAATTGTACAGATTTAAGCCATTAATTAGGTTTCTGATGATTTAGAGCAGGGGTGTCCAAACTTTTGGTTTCTCTGTGCCACATTGGAAGAAAAAGAGTTGGCTTGGGCTACACATTCAACACCAACAGTATTGAAAGCTGAAGAGGAAAAGAGGAAGGAAGGAGGGAAGGAAGGGGGGAGGGAAGGAAGGAGGGAGGAAAGGAGAGGGGAAGGAAGGAAGGATCTGTGCATGCTATTTATAATCTACATCTCCATAAATAACAAAAAAAAACCATAATAATCTTAATTATGTAGCATCTTATTCAGAGAATCTCAAAAATTCAAGGAAGTCCCAGATTTGATCACTAATATAGAAACTGCACCTATCTAAGTAATAAAACACATTATTTTAATATTTTTATAATAAAAGAAAAGTGGGCAACATGAAAGCGTGAGATATTTGACATTGTATTTGAGAAATTAATGCATCAATATCTGGTTTCATGGACATAGTTGCAATTCTCAGTGAGTTCTCAAGGTGTTCATCAGATATTTTGGTTCTAATTTTACTCTTCATGTGATTCGTTCTTGAAAATAGTTGCTTGCTAATGTAGGTGCTGCCAAAAGTGATGACATGAAAAAAGCATGATTGTGAAGCAAATGATATTTGTCCGTGGAAGGCAGGAGCTATAAAAGTCCAGTAAAGAGACATATTCAAATATTTCTTTAAGTTAAAGATAAGATCACAGCTCTGTGCCTTCCACTTGAAAATTGGCAGGTAACAACACATTTATGTCTGTTGGAAAAGGAGTTGCAAATCCACCAAAATAGTGATAATCTTCCAGGAAATCTTGAAATCTCTTTTTAAATTCTTGTATCAAATCAAAAAGCAAGGCTGCATATTTTTTGCTGTTCATAGGACTGTGTTTAGCCAATGTGTCAAAATGCATAAAATTGTTTGCTTTAATTCAAGCTTGCCATAATTTCAGTTTCACTTGAAACACTGTTAATGGTTTGAAAGATTGCACCCATAAGTTGGTTTTCACCTTGAAAACATGTTTAACTCATTCAAATGAGTGGTTAAAGCCACTAAAACTGATAAAATTGTAAACCAGTTTTCATCATCAAGTTCTGGCACAAATTTGGTTTTTGATAGCATAAATTGCTTGATAACATATCACAAATCATGAAATCTTTTCAACATTTGGCCTCAATTTAGCCATCTTACTTCCAGAAAGTAAATGATGTCACCATAGTCAACCCCAATACTCTTAAGGAGTTCCTGAAATTGGCCATGATTCAATCCCTTGACCCGGATGAAATTCACGGTCTTGATGACAATATGCATGACCTTATCCATTTTTAAAGCTTTTGCACATAAATTTTCTGGATGTGCTATTCAGTGATACTTCATCAAATGTGAGTTTGGGGTGGCAATTGCATCATATTCTATAATTTTACAAGTCTCTCTCTTTTACCTGCCTTTGCTGGGGTACCCTTAGCAGCTTTGGCACTGGACAAAGAAAATCCCTTTAACATAATTTTTACTGCTTTGTATAAATCTCTTGATTTAGTTGTGCCTTTTAATGGCACTAAAGAAACCATTTCTTTAGTAACATTATATTCATCGTCACTGTCTCTAATAAAAAAGGCAAGTTGAGCCATATTTGTAGCATTAACACTGTTATCCATCACCAAGGCATAAAATTTAAAATGAACAGCTTTACTGTCCAAACTTCTTTTAATAGATTTTCTAGTTTCTCCAATTCACCTGGTTATAGTTTCATAAACAAACTGATTTTAGAAATATTCCCATTTGAGAACAAATTATATACATTGCTTAATAAACTCACCATCAGTAAATGATTTAGATTTTTTCTATTAAATATGCTACTACATAACTAGCTTTTACAATGGAATCTGAGTTGTAACTTTTCAAAACATTTTTGTTAAGATAGATTTTTTTCCCATTCCTCTCTTTTGTCCTTACAACACTATCCTTCATAAACATTGAATTCAGAAGCATGTTTTTCATGTAATGCCTCTTTAAATTATAATCTTGAAACCTTACATAAATTCCCTTCAAATTAAGCAGAGTGCCTTACTATTTGCCTCAACAAAAAAAGTAGTCACCTGTTCTCTTCTCATTTAATCATTTTCCTTTATTCATAATTTTTTGTTGGTGGGGGGGTGAGGGTTTCTGTTTTCCTCTGAGATGTTGTAGAAAGCATGCTAGAATTTAAAAAATAATAATATGTATGGGTTATATGTACTTTGATTATGAAAATTTATTGACAGGAAGATAGAAAGTGAGGTTTGGGCCCTTCTGTATCTTGGCTGCTGATGCATTGTGAGGTGCAGGGCATAATGTAAAGTGCCATGAGCTGTGTAAGGCTGTGCCATGTTCTAAAAAAGTGTGGAAATAATCAAAGAAGGATGCTTACCTGACTTCTAAAAACCATTAAACACCGAATTTTGCAAAGATTAGTTGAAATATTATTGATAATCACTGCTTCGCCAGGTTACCAGGAGCGCATGAAAGTCTGATGGTGTCAATTCAACTGTCTACACTTGAAAAATAACATACTTAAGCTGTACGCCATCATAAAACTGAAGCCACACATGCATACAAATGGAGAGAGCGTATGTGCATTTATTTTATGTGATACTGCAACAGGACAGTTGTGGTCTATAAAGTCCATGCTCAAGGAGTACACAGTTGAGTTCCACCAAAAAAATCTCAAAATGTTTCAAGTAAGTTAATTTTGTGCTGGGCCACATTCATAGGTATCCTGGGCCACCTGCAGCCCGCAGGTGTGGGTTGGACACCCCTGATTGAGAGTCATCCCTCTCTTCCTAGAACAGAGCAGAGGGCTCCTTACAAATGGAGATTTGCTTTATAGCTAAAGATTTCCCTTACGAAAGCATAATTTCAGAGCTTCTTCCAAGTTTTCAGTTTCTCAAAATAATCCTTATGTCCCAAAGGCATATTTAGGGAGCAGCATATTCTGGTCTTCTCCAGGGGACTGACTTAAAAGTGGCACATACAATTTTATCCACAATCTATTGTGTACCATGTGGTCACATGGCCACAACTAATTACAAGGGAAGTTGGGAAATATAGTCTAGATCTATGTTTAAGAAAATAAACTGGTTTCAGTGGTTAGTTTGACAGTTTCTTACACATTCAACTTAGAAAAATGAGCCCTACATTTAGGCTTTTTAAAACACATTTCTAGAAAAATATATCTAAAATATGCATTGAATTTCATTTTGAGATTTACCCTGTGCTTTGAGTATATCCACTATAGAATTAATTTTAAATTATTTTTCTGCCATCTGAATGGAGTTTTGATGTGACAGAAATGCATTATTGGTTAATCCTTTCTAACAGATAGAGATTTAGAGATTCAACACAATGACTTAAATTCGACTCAAATGAATATTTATGAATGCACTGCCATAAACCAGCAGAAATGGAAAATCTGGGATATTGAAATGCTTGAACCAAAGAAATCACAATAACTTCAAGTGCCAAGGGTCTGCTTAAAATGTTTTCTTATATTTAGAAAAAAAATGCAAGAGAGCTGGTTTGTATATAATAGTCAACTTATTTACCCGTGCTGCATGTAGTGGATTGAAAAAGTAAAATATTTCTGGACCCCTGGCCGCATGGTGAGAAATAAAGAAGCTGAATGGGCTCGTTCCTAGTAAAATATAACTTAATAATGAGAAAAATAAAATAAAAATTCTTAATCTTCCAACCGACTGAACAGGTAGATCCCTTTCCTGGCCTTGGGTCCTGCAGAGAAACCATAAAACTGAGTTCCCAGCCCTGATGAGATGGGAGGCCAGACAAGTCTCATTATATTCTTCCTTGTTAAATGCCCTTCCTGTTTCTTCAGTAAGGGTTAAACAGAATCAGCCTTTCGGAAGTATTTACTCCACCCCTGATTGCAAATATCCACTAAAGCTCCTCCCTTTTTGTAGTTTTGGCACAACTCACCAACATTCCTTCCTTAAAAGGGACCATGCACCAGACCACGGAATGGTCTGGCCAGGGTATGAGGGCAATGCTCAGAGAGACTTCTGGGCCCTCTGCTTCACCTTTAGAGATCACAGGCTGCAAACTCCACCCCGGGATCCCGCGATGGCCGCCATTTGGGGAACATGAAGGTCAACTGCACATGTGTGTCATTCTTCCGCCATGAATATTCATAACACCTCCCACAGCTTTGTAAGTGTGTGTATTTGGCCACCCTGCCCAGCAGACGGCGTGATCCTGGCATTTGGGTGGAGGCGATGGGTCCCAGCCTAACAGAACAGACACCTGGGGGACACAACCTTTATGAGAAATACAGCTCTTTTTTCCAAATGTATACATTTCATCATTCTTAAGCTGAACTGGTGGATTGCTGATCTTTGAACAATTTTATCAAAAATCCCCCCTTTCTTGTGAGGAACTAGAAAGCATACCAATACTGTAAATGGAGAATAGCAGTTTTTCTTGTTCTTTTGTCTGTTTTACTCTGAATTTAACTTTTTTAACCACTTCATTTCATCTTCTCGTGTTTATAATCTCACTTTGATAATAACATGGTGTGAGTGTCCTTTGTGCGTGATATCTCCTTTTATCTCACGCTATTTTCTCAACATTGTTCAGTCACTATTTTTCCTTGTTGCTATGTGCAGTTTCTATGGTATTTTTTGCCATTAATTTTCTTTCTCAAAATAACCACCACACTTTCTCTTTCAGAAGGAGCATCACAGAATGAATGAACATTTTTAATCCAAGCTAGTATCAGAAGATTTTAGTCTTGAAAAATGAACAGGTGTCACCATTCATCTAATTTATTTTGTTTAATGATAGGGTCAGAGATATCCCTTTTAAATATTTAGTTTAGTCTGTTAATGTAGAAATTTGGAGAAATATGAGAATTATATGTATGATCCTCATTTTACTCTCTCTTTTCAAACCATGTTATAGTATGCTGCTTCAATAACAACAAAAACAGTCACCATTTATTCAATTAGTTAGTGCTTAGGGGGTCAAGGCCAAGCCTTTCTCTTCTATATTAGGGTTCTGGCTAAAGGAATATACATATAAGGATTTCTAGTCTGACAGGAATTGTATATTGATTTTACTAATTTGTGCAAGCAATTTAAAATGCCAAATGGCAGACAATTGTTTATATGCCAGAGTGAAGAACAAGACGCAGGGCTTAGATCAGGGTCTGAAACAGCGTCATTTCCATCGCTGGCAAACCCTTAATACTGAATCTCCTTTAGCAAAGCATGTTTCAAGAAGGACCAGGTATCACAAGGAGGATGATTGCAAGACTGTCTAAAGAACAAACTGGACCCCACCCTGGTTTACTTGCCATAAGGAAGCAAGAATTCCAGGTTGCTTTTTACATATCGTTGACTTAAGCAATAAAAAGAAAGAAGATGTTTGAGATAGACTCATCCAAGTAATATGCAAAAGGCAGCCCAGTGAATGTCAAGACAGCCTGATTAGAACAGTGGTTGTGATAGTTAATTTTAGATGTCAACTTGATTGGTTTAAGGAATTCCTATGAACCTGTGAAAGGTTTATTTTTGGATGTGTCTGGGAGGGTGTTTTAGAGGAGATTAGCGTGTGAGTCTTGGTGAACTGATGGGGAAGTTCTCTCAATGTGAGTGGGCACCACCCATCTGCTGCAGATCCAGAGAGAAGAGAGAAAAAAATAAATAAATAAAAACTGGAAAAGGCAACAGTGCTTTGCCTTTTCCCTTGTCCTTGTATGACAACTTCAGAATCTCCAAACTTTGTACTCAGGACTCACACTAGCTGCTCCCCAGGTTCTCTGCTGGCCTTGAATTGATTGTTGACACCATCCGCTTCCACGGTTCTAAGGCCTTTGGACTGAACTGGGCTGTACTTGCAGCATAAAGGGTCCCAGCTTGCCCGGCCTGTCGCAGGACCTTTCAGCCCCCATACCCACATGAGCCCATCCCCTAAGAATTCCCCTCCCAAATATGTCTATATATTTATGTTCTATTGATTCTTTCTCTCTGGAGAGCCCTAACTTAGACAATGTTCCTGCTGACTTGAGGATGAGCAAATCAATTTTCAGGAAGAAAGTTATAAATAAATTCCTTTCTTTCTGGACAAGACTGCACAAGGAAAGGGGAAGAAGAAATATTTTTCCCTAGCTCACATAAACTACGCTCAGTTTTTTTGTTAAGCAACTTGTATTTCTGAAGCATCTGATCGGGTGTTTTAATTGTAGATTTCTGCAATTATTATTACAGGCATGCAATAACCAAACGTATTTTGGCAGGTAATTCAGTCTATTTACCCTTCAAATGCATTCTAACTTTTCCCTGTCCTCAAAAGAGAAAGGCACTCACCCTTAAAGACCACACTGCGTAAGTTGTCTTAAAACTGTCCAAAAGGAGATTCTGACAGGAGATGGGGACCTAGTAAGAGGAGAAAGCAACTTGGGTGTTTCTCTTCCTGGCTCCACCCCTTTGTATGGCGTGGAGTGCAGTGTTTTGACTGCCACTTCTTCACAGCTTCACGGCCCCTGGGCAGCCCTTCCTCTGTAGCCTCAGGCCCCTAGGAGAAGCTGCCTGAGTGGCTACACTTCCCATTCAAATTCCAACCAGGGAGCCTGATCCTCACAGTACTATCTCCTCTTCCCTTTATCCTATGAGTCCTAAGGGTGAGGGGGTGTTCTTTAGTTCCTAATATCAGGTTCTTTCTCACTCGTTTGTGCTTCAGTTCTTTTCTTATGTTGGTGTCTAGTTCAAAACTGGTAGGGGTTTTAATTTCTTTAGAACTATTTAGGGTGGTTTGTAATTTCTATTGAACTGTTTGGTGTGGGTTCTAATTTCCTCAAATGAAGACCAAGTAATTGAAGTTGAATATCTTATACCAACTTGTAGAAAATACTTCTTTTACTTGTTTTGATACATATATATATATATATATATCAGAAGATATATATTACTTCTTTTACTTATAATACTTCTTCATATATGTATATATATATCAGTATATATATATTACTTCTTTTATTTATAGTACTTCTTTTACTTCTTCTGATATGTATATACACATAGAAGAATTCTGATATATATATATTCTCTGAAATATCTATCATCTATCTATCTATCTATCTATCTATCTATCTATCTTTCTACTACCTACATGGCAGATGTAGAAGGTATACATATGGAAATGAGAGATATGGTCCCTGTCCTCATGAGTTCCAGTTATAAGAAGTATTTAGGTGAGGAATTGAGAGTTTCCAGTAAAATTTTCTACCATCATTTTATTACAAAATTTTCAAGCATACCAAAGAGTTGAAACAATTTCACAGTGCACACTTACATGCTCACCACCTCAATTCTAACTTAACTAACATTTCTCTATTCACGTTTTATCATATTATCTCTTCATACTTTTCTTGCTTTATTCATGCAAAATAAAATATTTTCTTGGAAGTAGGACTACATAGTAAATTAAAGGCATCTATATACTCTTTCTAAGCACTTTTAGCTTTTGTATCAAAGTTAAGTATTTTTTACAGATATGTGCATGTAAAATTTACAGATCTTAATCATACACTATCTTGGTTTGGACTAATATAACATTTCAAATTCTTATCATGATGTAGAATATTTGGATTGCTGTAGAAAATTCCTTGTTATCAGTCCTACTTGATTCCTATCTGCTCTCCCTTAAGGATACTATTTTTCTGATTTTTTCTATCATGGTATATATTTGCATATTCTAAGAAGTTGCAAATGGAATCATATGATACATACTCTCTGTATCATGCTACTTTTATTTGATGTTTTAATGCTGAGAGTCATCCATGCTGTTAAATATTTCAGTTATTTTATTAATTTTTCCTCATTACCTTCCCTTTGTATGCATATTGTATATTTGGGTTTACTTTTTTTTTCTATTTATTTATTTTTATTAGATCCTAACTGTGTACATTATTGCATTTATGGGGTACAATGTGCTAATTTTATATACAATTTGGAATGTTTACATCAAACTAGTTAACATATCATTCACTTCATTTATTTAATTGTTGTGTTTAGACATTTTTTTTATAGAGACAGAGTCTCACTTTGTTGCCCTCGGTAGAATCCTGTGGCATCACAGCTCACAGCAACCTCCAACTCCTGGGCTCAGGCGATTCTCTTGCTTCACTCTCCTAAGTAGCTGGGACTACAGGTGCCTATCACAACACCCAGCTATTTTTTATTACAGTTCAGCTGGGGCCGGATTTGGACCCCGCCACCCTTGGTATATGAGGCTGGCGCCCTACCCACGGAGCCATAGGCGCCACCTGTGTTTAGACATTTATACTCTACTATTAATATATTTTATCACATGTGTTTAAATCTGTGAATTTTTTTTATTTATACATGTATTTTATTATTCTTCATTACATTATTCCTCCCCCACTCCCCAGTGGTAAGACAGAATTTATTTACAGAAAAGAATACAGGAAACACTAAAACTCCTGGTAGAGGCAGAGAATTCTAGTGGGGAGAGAGAAGCTCTCTCTGTTTCTCTCCCAGTCTGTCCCCATCTCCTCCTTTAGGCCTTTAGGCTCAGGGTATATATAGGTGTGTGGGTTCCTTGGCCAGGAAATGCATGAATACAGTCCCTTCCGACAGGAGCAAGGTGAATGAATGTATCAATGAATAGATACAGTCCATTCATGGAATTGAGGCCCAGGAAATTCACAAGAAATTGACCTAGGCATAGGAAATGGGGGTTCCACATTTAGTCCTAAGTGTGAAGTGAAGGAGACAGCAAGGCACAGGGGTCTCCTCAGTAGTTGTCCAGGCTTTTTGGCAATTGGAGCCTCTGGTGGAGGTTGGAGGTCCCCCTCCTTGCCTGTCATCCAGCCTGCTGGCTCTTCAGCTGCTGCCACACCACCAACACTGCCAAGGAGGAGGCAGAAGGTCCGCCAGCCCCGCTGAGCTGGCTAGGGTGCCAATTGTCCTGCATCAATTCTCCCTCTCTGAGTACAAACTACAACTGCTGTTAGAGAGAAGGGGCGAAGACTCGATCTAACAGCTTCCTGCTGAATAGGGCGATGATAGAAGGGGGAAGTTGAGGTTTCTCCAGAGGAGAGTGATACAGGGGTTCATGGACTGGAACCATCTTTATTGCGTGTGGCTTGATGACATTTCTGGAAAACATAAATCTGATTAGTGTAATTAGTAATAGGCAAAGGTAGAACAGCGTCAGGTCAGAAG
>CAUYON010095863.1:0-13077 GCA_963573935.1 Arctocebus calabarensis
TCTACTCTGGTTATTCATATTGCCAGAGTTTTTCTGTTGATTCCGCCTCATGATTATTTTTCACTATTGCCTATGACCTTCCTCAGAGTTGGGGAGGTGTCTCTCCCAGATCAGACCCTGGCAGAATCGCTCTGTTGTTACCGGATCTTTGTAGGGAGTGACCCTGTTTTTCTAATGATTTCTCAAGCCCTGCAGGGTGAAGAGCTTAAATCCTCCTCAGCCTGCTTAGAAGACACTTTAAATTGCTAACTTGGGCTAAGCTGAAGCTTTCCCAGGAAAGTGCTGTGGCTGGGATCACTTTTTGATTGGCTATCCACTTACCCAGTGTGTCAAAACCAGTCTCACCTTATGCCCCTGAGTGCTAAGGCTGCAAGGTGTCTCAGTCCCTGCCTTTAGGCTGCTCAGTGACTAGATTACTCACTCCCACCCAATGCCTGTTCTGCGACCCTGAGGGTGGAGCTTGCCAGGGCAGTTCTCCCACAATGGCTCCACACAGCCCACCACCAAACACTGGCAGCTCTGTCTGGCTTGTTGGCCCAGTCTGGGGCCCCAGACAACACTCAAAACCACCCACACTCCTGCCCAAGTTCTCCCAAGCAGTTCAACTGAGTGCCAAGTCCAAAAGAAACCCAAATGGCTCACAGGCAAGGCCCTTCCAGCCTGCAGTCCCACTGCTGCCCCACCCAAAGCCGCCAACAGGATCAGACTGAAGGAACAGATGCAACCACTTGCCCAATCTCCGCTACTATAGCCTTCCTCAGGGTATCCAGAAGCCTCACACTGTCTCCCTGTGTCCCCAAAGGGAAGTTTCTGGGCAGATCTTGCCGGGCAGAGATGCCTGAACTCCTCTCTCCCCAGTCTCTCTGTGCCCAGCTGCAAGGAAGCTGTTACTCGTCCGCCATCTTGCTCCACCCTCTATTTTCTGAGATAAACTTCTGATAGGAGTTCTCAGACAAGTCTATATTTCTCCAAATTCAAGCTACACAATCGTTTCCTCCATTACATTCATAGAAGTTTTCTTCTTATAATCTAAAACATAGATTGAAGATTCATTCTTATTAATTGGACTTCTTTCTACATATTTTAGAAAATGGTTAATAAATAACTGAAACCTACACTTACCTCTGCTGTCTATATAATTTATATATTCCCAGGAGCCATTAAATAATTAGTTCCTTTAAAATAATTTTACTAGATAAAAGTAAATAAATTACATAAAACTGATACTAGCAACTTGCCACCTCCACCATTCTATTTTATAGCATGATTTATAAATTCTTATATAATTGTATATAATATATAATTTTGCCATTTGAATTGAGCTGTTTTACAGCTTTACTCTAAATATGTTGCCATGTTGATTAAAAGAAGATAACTAATAAACTCAATTTATCCCTCTGATACTAAGCTCTTTCATATAATCCAATAACAACATACTTCCAGAGAGAAAAATGCAGCTGATCTTTCACACGTTCTTTCCCTTTAGCTAGAAAACTATGCAACTTGTTTCCCAGTAATGAATTCACACGCTTCTCCTGAATTTCTTTTCCTGTGCAGGAGTCCAATGAGTCTTTATCTAGTGCTCCAGACAGCCATCGTCTCAAATCACCTAGAGATGTGAATGATAACCCTGTCACCTACTAGACAGAAACATCAAAATTCTGACCACCATTCACCAAGATAGCTTTCTCTTATCTGAAGCTATCCATCTATAATGTGTAAGGACAGAGCCTGCTTTCAGTAATGCAGTAGGTTATAGCAACTAAGAATAGCACAAGCTTCTTTCCAGGTGATGTAGAGTTACTCGCCTTCATCAAAATGAACCAGAACAGGATGCATGACTCCTGAAGGACAACTGGAAAAGTCTGCATTCAGTATAAAGTGCACATAAAAAACGAATCTAATAACTAACTGAAAAATACTTTGTACCCAAATACCTAAATAGGTATGGTTTGATGTTAGTGAATCATTTAACCAGTTTATAATTTCAAATTTTAATACTGCAAGTAATTTTGCAGTTTTCATTACATGATCAAAAGTAATATCAATAATTATGTAGAATTAGGGAATAAATTAAATATATTTGAGTGAAGCTGCAATTTTAATGCCATGAAATCATTAAATTAAAAAAAAAACATTAAATACTGCCTCAGGCTATTTCTATCAGATAACATACCTTTCAAAAATGGATTTTTCATTTTGACACTTCTTGTTTACGTAGTATTATGTAAGCAGTTGTAAGATCTTCTATGATACAAACTAATCATGAACAAGCTATCACGATGCAAAACTTACTTTGACAATTAAGACAAAAAAGATCATTCTTTTAATAATTGGTTATATTTTTTATTATTTATCATCCTCAGTAAAATAGGAGAACATTATGAAAATTAATACATCATGTAAAATTTATTACTTTTTACTTGAATGTTAAACACCAAATTTTTGGCATAGAGTTTTTTTGCATTTTTTTTTTTTCTAGAGACAGAGTCTCACTTTGTCACCCTTGGTCTCACAGAAACCTCCAACTCCTGGGCTTAGGCAATTCTCTTGCCTCAGCTTCCTTAGTAGCTGGGCCTACAGGCACCTGCCAGAACACCAAGCTATTTTTTGTTGCAGTTTGGCCAGGTTCAGGTTTGAAGCCGCCACCCTACCCACTGAGCCCCAGGTGCCGCCTGACTCGTTGACTTCATTAAGGAGATTTTCTTCTATTTTATATAAAACTGGTTTCATCAGATCTTATGAAAGCCTGAGATTAGCAATATCATTTTCCTTTGTTTCAGGTAAATTTTAAAACTTGCATCTATAGAAATAAAAGGCAAATGCACCAATCCTATTCCCAGGGTCCTTAAATCATAATGATTTGTGTTCCAGAAATAGACTTAGGATTCACTTTCTTACTTCCCTTCCAGAGCTCCTATTAATTGCGTTAGGGTGGCATTTGCAGTTAAAGGACACTGAACTACTCTAGATACATTATTACCCCTCTGCACTTTAAGGATAAGGTGTGGGGTTTTGTGTCACTAATGTAGACTAAAAAGTATTGAAAGGACCTTATTAAATGGGTGCCTGGGCAAATGAAGGTACACCAGAGTGACATCTCCAAATTGCCTGTAATAAACTGCAGGCCTGCATGTCAATCATAGGATAAAGGCTAGACATAGAAATGTTTGTATTAATTATTAATATCAATTGGCTATTAGAGCTTCTTGGTTTCTTCCTATGGGAAAGCACATCAATGAAAGTGCTAGATAGGAGGCAATTTGTTAGCATGCAGATGGCTTTAGATTGTACTAAATCTGAACAGATTCTAACTCTCACTCGACCTTCCACCACTTCCTTTTATGGTACCAGTCACAGTGCGGACCTTAGGATGCCATCATCACCTTGAATCACGTCTGAGTCCTGCACAGATGAAACTTGTCAGGTACAGAAGACGCCCTGACTGAAGCTTACTCATCTGATCTGGAACTTTTATCAAGGATGGCATGTTACTGACAGCATGACTATTATTTTAAACAGTGTACTTGTTAAAAGATAAATTGATTTATTTTTGTTGTTTATTGAGAAAGATCAGGCAAACACTATGATTTTTTTCCTCAAACATTTACCTCCATGACATATTCAGATATTCCAAATAAACACATAGAGAACATTTTACTGTCAAATCAAAATACAGCAATAATAATGTAAACCTATTCTTACTATTCTTTGTATCATTATCTTACCTGTAATTATTACCAATTAGGCAAACTGAATGATCAGTGAACAAATGAATGGCAATAATGAGTTGATACTACATACATACTAGCATACAGAGGCTTCAGCTTCAGTCCTTAATATTTTTACGTATTTGTAACAGTTGTACGTTTTGGGGTATACACGTAATATTTTACTATATGCACAAAACCTGTAATGATCAAATCAGGGTAATTGGGAAATCCACTAGCACAAAATGTGTCTTTTCTTTGTGTTGGGAATGTTGTAATTCTGCTAGTCTGGCTAATTTTAAATGTACAATAAATGATTCTTTACTATAATTTTCCTTCTGCATTGTCAACCTAACTGTATTTGGTATCCTTCGACCAACTTCTCTTCACGCTCCAATTCCTCGTTCCCTTCCCTGCCCCTAGTAACTATCATCCCGTCTCTACCTTCATGAGCTCCACCCTTTTAGCTTCCACAGTGGAGAGAGAACATACATTATTTATTTTTCTGTGCTTGGCTTATTTCACTTAACATAATGGCCTCCGGTCTTATCCATGGTGCTGCTAGTGATAAGATTTCATTCTTTTTTTGTGGCTGAATCATTTATATGTCCCATATTTTCTTTATCCACTTAGTTTGATTCCATTTCTTGGCTGCTGTGAACAATGGTGCCATAAACATGAAGGTGTAGCTATCGATTTCCTTTCTTTGGGATATACGCATACACTGAGCAGTGGGGTTTGCTGATGATCTCCAAATACCTACTATTTATATGACTTTTGTGTGTTTCCAGTCTCAATTTCCTCTTCTCAGTTTCCTATCTGTGAAATGGCAACACTCCTCTCCCTCACAGCAAAACCACTCAGGTCAACAGCCCCCCAAAAGACCCTTAGGGAAATTTATTCTACAGTAGGAAACACGAATACTTCTCAGAAAGTCTTCTTTAATATTAAGAAATTACTATGTAAGGTATTTAAAAGTTATTAATAATTAATCTATGCTTAGGCAGAAGTCTCAAGAATTGATTAACACTTGATATTTTGATTTTTTTACCAACATTAGTGAGATTGACTAGCAACCCATATAAACAGTGTTTAATAGAAAAAAAAAAATCTTCATGGGTGAAGGGCTCAACTACAACTTGAACTTTACCTTAGAAATGAAAACAATGTAACCTAAACAATTGTATCCTCATATTAACGTGAAATTTAAAAATAATATAGTAGTTGGTTTTCACAGCTATGTTTGTTGCATTTCTATTACCTGTGTCATTTTGCACGTGTCTCAGAGCTGAGGGAGAGTCTGAGGGTAGCTCCCTTCTGGTTCATCATTTATTTCTCTCCTCTATAAGAGAAAATTTAATATTAAATATATTATTTCTCTCCTCTATAAGAGAAAATTTAATATTGAATATATCCAACATATAACACATTTAAGTCTTAGCAATTAAACTATTTTTTTCTTTTTCTTTTTAGTTTCTAAGAAAGATGAGAAATGTTTTCAAATACATATGCCTCCTGGGAAAATTATTTCCTGTGTTCTGGGTCTTCTCATCTTTATACAATGAAGAAGGACATTATCTCCTTGGCAGAGATCTGGAAGCTAGCATTTATTTTCAGCTCTAATGGTCTCATCTGAATCCCCATCCCAGGAGTGTTAGCTAACAGAGACCTCGTGCTGTGATTCACGCTGTTTAATGCCAAGTTGACGGGTAATAAAGTTATCATAATCCATAATTTAATTAGAGATGAAAGTCCCTGCTATGATTGTAACACTGAGACTTTGACTTTGTTTATACTTCTGGGATGCTTCACAAATAATTTGGGCTGATCTTTGATAGAGGATCGGGGTGGAAAAGTTTTTCATATAATTGCATGCTATCTTACTTTAAAGAACTATTCCATGTCCAAATTGGGTTTATTTTTGAGTTGTCATAGGTCTGTAGTTTCTATGGTAAGTATAAATTTTAATAAGGGTCTGTGTAAATGTTTCCTCTATGCCACAGATATTTGTGTGGAATTTCTCATGCCATTTGGATATAAAAATTGCTTCTTGTCTTGTTACCACACCAAAGCTTGAACACAGAAAAAAGTATTATTTCCCAGAAATTAGGAAAAAGTACATAATTGGAAGTTGTTATTTTTCCCAGATTGTACTGTGCTTATGCAAAACCATGTCAATTAATGAATTTTCAAGACTGTTCACTTAGCTGGGCATAGTGCCCTCTTTTCTTATTTTCAATTGGTACTCAATTCTTTCTATTCTTCTTCCTAAAATATTTCCCTGCAAGGAAATGTGCTAAGTTCACTTACAACCTGTATTAGCATTTAACCACCTTCATGACTAAGACATTTACTAAAACTATCTAAATATCTCTGAATTCTGACAGTGGTGGCCACTGAGCCTCTCTAAATGGGGCTTGATAATTAAGCAAAACAATGTTCAACAGACAAATCTAGCAACTAGCAACCTCTCAGACAGACATAATTAAGTATAGGGATTAAAATAGAGAACAAGCTGGGTCTTTTAAAAAATTCTTTATATATGAGGCTCAGCACCCATAGCACAGTGGTTATGCTGCCAGCTACATGAACCTAGGCTGGTGGGTTCAAGGCCGGCCCAGGCCAGCTAAATGACAATGCCAACTGCAACCAGAAAATAGCTGGGCGTTGTGGTGGGCGCCTGTAATCCCAGCTACTTGGGAGGCTGAGGCAAGAGAATTGCTTAAGTCCAAGATCTGGAGGTTGCTGTGAGCTGTGATTCGCGGCACTCTACCAAGGGTTACATGGTAAGGCTCTGTCTCTCTCTCTCTCTCTCTCTCTATATATATATATATATATATATATATATATATATATTTATATGAGTGTGTGATATGTATATGGAGAACAATTATAATCTACTAATATACATGTATTACAGAATTATAACTATATAACAAAAAGGATTGAAACATAGATATTTTGTACTCTTACTTTCAGAACTAAAAATACCAGCTTTATTTAAAATTCCTAGGATGCTGCAATTACATTTAGAAAGAAATGTCTATCGATTATGGATGGAAAGATACTATAGGGAATATAATTTTATTTTCAATATTCTGAAGTGTACAGTATGTCCCATAATTGAATAAAAGATTCAGGATCTTTTGTGATCTCATCTATCAATTTTGATCATAGGATCACAGAATTTATGAAGTTCATTGGAAGCACCATTTGATTAGACTTCACTTAACAATGATATCCACAGGCAATACCATTGTGATACAGAGAAACATGTACAGGCAAAAAGTTATGTAAACACATTATTTGCTATGAATAAAAACAAGGACATTCTACACTGATAGGTGTTAAATAAAATATGCTAGTGAGTATAAGATCTAAAGTATAACTGTTTTATATTTTAATGATATCCATATTACATGCATTACTGATATGAGTTCATCCAATAAAATGAATTACAGGGTAACACACATATCACATTTATATAAAAAGGTAACAGCTATCATATAGTTATACATGAATTCTCATTTTTTGTTACATATTTTTAATTATCACATGGAGATTTTATGTAATGCAATACATGTTTTCCTTTAATAAATTTAAAGAATGCCATAGCATCCCTGAGGTATCTTCACAAAAAAATAGGGGTAATACATATTCCAGAAATCAAAGAGAAGATTTGGGAATGCCCATCTTCCACTCTGTGATTCTCCTACCAATACATTTTGGCTGTCAGGAGACACAGCAGTACATATGGGTTTCTGGTTCAAAGCATAAGACCATATCCTACCACAGACTTGTAAGATTTATGTCCAAGCTGGCTTTCAAATCAGCTTTCAAAAATCCATTCCGCACTCAGTAATCCAACGATTTCTAGACACTATAGAATGTGATAAAATCAAGGAATCCAGTGTGTCTTAATATCTATTTCTTTTCTTCATTAGCTACAGAGTTAGATAGAAAATTGAATGGAATAGAAAATAAAGAAAATTGAATGGAGTGCAAATAACAAGATACTAGGTAAGTCAAAGAATGATTTTGCTGGGGAGAATGGCTTACAAAGAAGGTAAATACATTTTCAGAATTTGTTATTTCTAGGACTGAAGAAAAACTATTGCCTCTAATCTATGATTTGGTGGCAAATTTATATCCTATAGAGCAGCGGTTCTTAACCTGTGGGTTGTGACCCCTTTGTAACAATGAAAATACATCCTGCACCTCAGATATTTACATTACGATTCATAGCAGTAGCAAAATTACAGTTATGAAGTAGCAACGAAAATAATTTTATGGTTAGGGGTTACCATAACATGAGGAACTGTATTATATGGTCACGGCATTAGGAAGCTTGAGAACCACTGCTATAGAGCAATATTTACCAGGGCCAAACATTAGTTCAATAGTACTAACATATTTGGCACTCAGTTTGGGTCTTAAACTTGATAAAAGGTAGGTGTTCTGTTACATCCACACATAGCCATCATCTCTGTCTTCATGGCCAGTTGGTCCATTTGCCCATTGAGCAAGAGATCAGTGTGGCCAAGGAACAGGCTGACTGATAACTAGGGTGTGCACAGTTCACATGACCACCTGTGTAGTGAATACTCTTCCTTTTAGAGGGTAGGCAAATGGTAGCATTCACTAAGGGGCATTTTATCAATTTGCTTTTTTATTCTGAGAGGCTATCCACATCTTTGTTGAGTTCTTTTTGTCTCAATCTTCCAGTCTTGTTTTCTCAAAGTCTTTGACCACTTTCTAATTCATACTCACTGTTGCAAAAGTAGTATATACATTAATTCAAGTAATCATCATTGCTAAGTGAAGTAAGCTATGATATATTTCTCAAAATTGTGCCTTTTGGCAGGACTTTTCCCCCTGCTTTTCTGTAGGATCATATCTGAGTGTGATTGTAATAATAGGTCCACGTCTGGCTGGTCCTAAAATGTTGCACTATTTTTAAACCACTCTCAATGATTTATTTTTCTTCAATCAATTTGTCACCAGAGCTTCCCATGGGTTCGCAGGTGATGTGATTTTAGAAGGGGTGACTTTGTAACAGGAGAAGCCACGCTAAGAATTAAGCCACCTGATTAAACAACTTTCTGGTGTCTTCAGCACGTACTTAAATATAGGCTACTGCCACTTGATCTTGGGTTGCTATTTGCTCCGTTGCAGAACTTGCCCTCCTGCCCATTTTAGGCCATCCCTTTGACTATGTATATTTGGGGGCGTAGATGAGGGGAGTATTACATGCGACCTGCTAAGTGAAGGTTTCATGGGATGGTCACCTATGATGATCGATTGCAACATCTAATCCTTTTCTTATTTTTAACATGGATTTTCAGCACTTCACCTTCTTTCATTATAGACTTCTGTTGAGATTTCAAAAGGTGAAAAACCATAATGTCCCTGCCATATTATTCTCTACTATTCTGACTCAAGGGTCCTAACCTCTAACCTACAGATGAGGAAGGTGCCACTATAACTATTAGCTCCAAGGCTGCACTAACATGGACACCACCCATGCTAACAAAATGCTGTGGTTGCTTCATGCCTTCCTTCTCAAGCTAAGAACTAAACTCTTAAATCTCGTGTGCATTGCTATTGTGGATAATTCAAGTGCTTCCATAACTTTGCTTTCTAAGCTAAGAACTAAACTCTTAAATCTCCTGTGCATTGCTATTGTGGATAATTCAAGTGCTTCCATAACTTTGCTTTCTAGAAAAACCAAATGAAGCAGAAAAAGCACACTTCTTCCTCATGTCATTCTTTCAAATATCATGTGCATCTCATGTTGGTAACAGCCCAACACTAACAAATCTGTGCTGTTAGGGAGTCTGCAAAGGGAAAGGGTTAGCATTCCTACTTCTATCTTAAAGTAAGCCATCTGAAAGAATTTAAAATAAAGTTAACCAAGCAAATCTATATAAATGCAGTTTTAATAATATGCATCTCATAGTATGTTTAATGGAGGCTATATCTAGATAAAAAATTACTTCAGGCTGCTATGGAATCCTTTCATTATCTTGTAACATGACTTTTGATTTCCATCTTTTTGTGTTAGAAATGTCATTTGTGAATTTCTCTTTGTTCTGAATTCAATCATATTATAGATTTCCCCTTTTGTAATATGAATATACATTACATAATATTTGCATAGGCTTGTACCATGAAGATAAGCATCTAAATTCACCATCCTTTATTTGAGAAGACAAAATAGCTTTTCATGCATGTGGCAATGATTTATTTTAATTATCTTCAACCAGAAATTTATGACATATATCATGTATTATTAACATCTTCCTTTAGTTCAAGAATATTCTTTTCTTCTACTAATGTTAGTTAAGTATTATTTCCGTTTTTATTTTGCTTCATTCTTCAGATATACCAATAGACATTCATTTCCAATCCTTAGTCTAATAGATTTTCAAAAATTTATACTTAAGCTGCTATTGATTTTATCAATTTTGCATAGTTAATGATGAGAATATTCAACTAGTAAAGACATTTCTAAAGCATTTTTTAATTTAAGAAAGTTGTTTTTTTAAAAACATTTTTGAATATGTTTTTCCATTTGTTTCAGTTCCTTTCAAACATTTCAATTATTACATATGTACATATTCATCTTTCTGTTATTTTAGTGTGTATTTTGAAGACTTGCTCCTATTCTCTTCAGATGAGTTTTGAGATTTAATTTTCCCCTATATTATTTATTTTTGTTATTTTTTAAATTTTTAGTTAACTCCATCATTGTTTATATTTCACTAAATGAAATGCAAAAGAATTGTTTTAATTTTAATCAGATTATAACACCACTATATAAACTTTATATTATAGATTATTAAGTAGAAAATTTTATCCAATTTGAAATTATTATATGTCTACCTTCCTTTTAGTGGTTTTAGGGGTATTGGTGACCCCTAAGATAGTTTATTACTATTTTAGCATAGTGACAGTGACGTGTATCTCCAAGTGTTCTTTTTTATCTAGGCAACATTTAAATTCTGTCTTTATTTAATAAATTCAGCCCTTTAGTTATCTGAAATCACGCAAGGGAGTTTAGGCCACTTCCTTTTCTCTGCTTATTCTCTGTAACAATAAACATTTTCCAGTTAGAGTCACGGGAAGTGCACTGACCCCTTGAGAGATACTGCTCAAGTTCCAATTTGTGCCATGGTTTAGGGGTGGGCAGGCCACTGAGATGTATTAACTGATTGCAGGATGTATAGTCTGCAAGCACACTCACACTTTTTCATATATATTTAACTTTCTACTGTTTTAAGAAGGGCACTTAGGAAAGGCAAGTAGGAGATTATTGATTATGTACCTGATCTATATCGTATCTCTATTGATCTTTTTCCTTCTGTCATTCAACCGATTCTACACAACTTAAAGGACGTCTGTAGAGAAAACAAAATAGAAAGATTTTGAAACACCATTTCTCTTCCACATTCATTACAACTAATATATATTTTAGCTCCAATTTTCCATTCTCCCATAGAATAGTCCTCATCGATGTAAATTGCATTCTATGACTTTCCTTACTCATCTTCCATTCTATGATGATGTATTATTCTCTTGTGAAATACAGTCATATTTGGAATCAAACGTGCACTTTAATTTAATTAATTTTTTCAAATTAATTGCAATATATTTCTAGGAGATAAGTCTTAGAACTTTTAACGATAGAATTACAACTATTAGAAAGTTGAAATCGGAAGTGATTTTGATTACTGAAGAAATGAGGTGCTTGTTTTGTAAAAAGCAAATTATTCAGAGATAATTTTAATGAGTCACCTCAAAAAATTTCTAATATCTGATATTAGAAATAATATTTTAAGAGTTTCATAGAAGAACACCCCCAAATAGAACAAATAATATTAATTGAAAGAGATTATTCTGCAGGAAAATAGTCATTTTAACTGATAAAAATTTACTTTAGAATATATTTTGAGTATTTCTATAGTGATAGTAAGAATAATTTTTAGTTTTTATGTCAACGTATGCACGTGAGGTCAATGTGCGGGCCGGAGGGCGTGGTCCAGCGGTTTGAACTTGACAAAGATGAAACCTGAGCCCAGTGTCGGCGGTGGACAAGGTTCAGCCTAGAGCCAAGACTGCAGTGAACATATACTCAACGTCAGTTACGAGTGATAACGTAAGTCTACCAGATAAGCAGGCCTGGATCAACGATTCGCTGCAGTTGAATATGACAAAGAACAGTTGTGTTCAGTGGCTACCTTGTGTCTGTTTACCGACATGCTGTTCCCTGGCTCCATTGCTCTGAAGAAAGTGAAATTCAAGCTAAGCTAGAAAACCAATACACCCAGAACTTCAAAATACTACAAGCGGGATTTAACAGGATGGGGGTTGACAAAATAATTTCTGTGGATAAATTAGTAAAAGGAAAGTTTCAGGACAATTTTGAATTCGTTCAGAGATTCAAGAAGTTTTTGATGCAAACTATGACGGAAAAGACTGTGACCTTGTGGCTGCCAGACCAGGTCAAGAAACTGCAGTGGCTGCAGCTCTGAATAAACGGAAGAAACCTTTCAGCTCTAGCAGTGCAGATGATAGTCCCATTCCCCACAGCAGAGAAAAGATCTCACCTAAAGACTTACTCCCTGCATGAAAGATGGTGACCGCTACTGCTCCACGGAGGCCCATCTCAACACAGAGAACTACTTCTGCCGCTAAGCCTGGCCCCAGGGTGTGCAAAAGAATCCCAGGGTTGGCAACGGGGATGATGAAGCAGCCAAGCTGATGCAGCGGGTCAATGTATTGAAATTTACTGTCCAAGACTTGGAGAAAGAGACAGATTTCTACTTCAGAAAGCTAAGGAGCACTGAATTGGTTTGCCAGGAGAATGAGGGAGAAAACGACCCTGCGTTGCAGAGCATCGTAGACATTCTCTATGCCACAGATGAAAGCTTTGTGATACTTGATGAAGGGGGCCGGTACAAGAAACAGCAAGAATATTAACAGCTTGGAGCAGCAGAGCGACATGAGAATTCTTCACTCCAAATCATGTGCTTAACTGTAAAATATTTCCTTTTATTGTTCTTAGAGAACTCTCTGGTTTCTTTTCATAAACAAAAGGTACCTCTTCTAAAAGTGCACTTTGCAAAAGTTTCACCCCTCTTCCAATACTTTTGAGTTAAGAGCTTTTACCTTGTAGGAGAGCAGTATTAACATCCAGTTGTGTCACCTGGGGAACAGAGAGGCTGCCGAGGGCGCACTGTGTGAAGGGGGTCACACTGGTGTTGGAGAAGGTGTCATGTAATGTGCTGAGGTGGCGACCTCAGTAGAGAAATGTAAAGACTGAATTGGCCTTTAAGCTAGTATGAAATCTTGGCAGAGAACATTG
>CAUYON010095867.1:0-19138 GCA_963573935.1 Arctocebus calabarensis
CGTCTAAAAATATCTGTCAATGTGAGATGTACAAATACACATATCACTCCTAAAAGCTTTAAGTTTAAAATCATGTAATTTATTAAATGTATTCATTTTAAAAGTCCAAAAAAAGAGTAAAAATATCACATGTGGGCATAAGTACACTTGTGTGTTAGGAACCTGGAAAGAGGCACCGTGAAGCTGGGGTAGTTCTTGCTTCTGGGGGGGGGGGGTCTGGGTTGTGCACACATCCTTCTCTGCATGTTCTGTACTGATGATTTTCCAGATGGGAAGGCAATAGTATTACATTTTGATTCAAGGAGCAAGAAAGAGAAAATTGAGAAGGAAAGAACTTAGTGAATATGTGAGAATATATTTAGGACTTAAAAAAATAACTAAATATATAATAGATAGATAAAACAATTGAAAGCTTCTTTAAAGTCTGATAAAGACAAGAAAAGAACACAAGTAACTAACATTAAACATGAGAGAAAGTGACCAACACAGAGAAGGGTCATTGGGGTGACCACAGCAACTGTGTGGGGGTCGGGGGGACTACAGTGCATAGAGGAGCCAGCCCAGGGCTTCTTCTGGGCGGGTCATCCATTGTGCCACCTGCCACAGAGGTCAATGAGAGGGTCACAGATTTTCATTACAAAGGATTAGTTCCTGGCTCTGCACCTGTGGCTCAGCAGGCTAAGGCACCAGCCATGTACACCTGAGCTGACGGGTTCAAATCCAACCCTGTCCCGCCAAACAACAATGATGGCTGCAACCAAAAAATGGCCGGGCGTTGTGGCGGGCACCTGTAGTCCCAGCTACTTGGGAGGCAGAGGCAAGAGACTTGCTCGAGCCCAGAAATTGGAGGTTGCTGTGAGCTGTGATGCCACAGCGCTCTATCTAGGGCGACAGCTTGAGGCTCTGTCTCAAAAAAAAAAAAAAAAATTTAGTTCCCTACTTTATATTATACATAAAAGGAATATTCTTAGATGTAAAAATAAAATACTAAAAAGATACTGATTTGAGGTTGGGTACAGTGGCTCATGCCTACAGTCCCAGCACCCTAGGAGGCTGAGGTGGGAAGATCCCTTGAGCACAGGAGTTTTAGACCTGCCTGAGAAAGAGCAAGACCCCGTCTCTACTAAAAATAGAAAAATTAGCTGAGTGTTGTGGTGGGTACCTTTAGTCCATGCTACTGGGAGATCAAGACAGGAAGCTCTCTTGAACCCAGGAATTTGAGGTTGCTGTGAGCTATGATGCCACAGCACTCTAGCCTGGGTGACTTTTTCTATCTCAATAAAAAAAAATAGATAGTGACTTGCACATCTAAAGTGCCTGGAGTCCATCATTTCTAACCCCATAATTTTAAAAAAGGCTGAATAAACTGAAAGTCAATAGCTCTTCTCAGATCCATCAGAGAAATGAGGTCATGGGAAAATGGCTGCCCCAAAACTGGAAAATCCTGGTGGATGGGGAGAATCACAGATTACCTGAGCTAAGCTCCCATGTGGAGATTGGTGCTAGAGCCTGCACTGCCAGGAACACTTAGGGGTAGTCAACTTCTGATTAATACATGAATAAGCCACTATTTTCAATCACTTAAGTCGTTTTTCAAAGCCAGGCACTTTGGCTCATTCCTATAATCCCAGCATGTTGGGAGGCTGAGGCAGGAGGATTGCCTAAACCCAGGAGTTCTCTGCAGAGAGCTGTGATGATGCCTGGGTGACAGAGGGAGACCCTGTCTCAAAAAAAAAAAAAGTATAATACTCAGTTCTGGCATAGGTGTGGTGATATTGGTATACTTTATTTTGGGGGCAACCATAAATTAGTTTAAACTGGTATATCATTAGGTTGAAATATGTATTGATATATAATTAATTGTCATAAAAATATTTATATCTATTGAAGAATTTCAATGTACAAACATGTTTTATATCTAAAAAAGATAAATACATCTTTTCTTTTTTTTTTTTTGAGACACAGCCTCAAGCTGTCGCCCTTGGTAGAGTGCTGTGGCATCACAGCTCACAGCAACCTCCAACTCCTGGGCTCAAGCGAGTCTCCTGTCTCTGCCTCCCAAGAGGCTGGGACTACAGGCACCCGCCACAATGCCTGGCTATTTTTTGTTGCAGCCATCGTCATCGTTGTTTGGCGGGCCCGGGCTGTATTTGAACCCACCAGCTCAGGTGTATATGGCTGATGCCTTAGCTGCTTGAGCCTCAGGAGCCGAGCCGATAAACACATCTTAATGTTACAGTCATTTGGATGTGATTTTAAGGTTTGGAATTTTAGGGGTGTTCAAGCTGATTTGAGTTCAGGCTGAAGTCCACAAAGGGGGGACCTCATCAAGACCAGGAAATGCCACCCTGGGCACAGATGGCCCAGATACTCATTGACTTTTCTGAGTATTTCATCTTCTGAATCTTGTAGTAAGTTTTAAATAATCTTGTTAGATGCATTTTATGGTTCATGCAGTTCTATTTGTCGCCTTCGGTAGGAGGGCAGGTTGGTCTGAAGTATTGTGTGCCCATTCCCTAGTCTCCCATAAGAGATTTTGTTTACCAAGTTTCATGAAAAATTCCATTGGGATTTTTATTCATTAACATCAAATTTATAGCTAATTTGGGAGTATACGATAATTTTCTGTATTGCTTTTCTGCCATTGAGCATGGGAATCTCTCTAGTTTATTTTATTTTATTTATTTATTTTTTTGAGACAGTCTCAAGCTGTCACCCTGGGTAGAATGCCATGTTCTCACAGCTCACAGCAACCTTAAACTCTTGGGCTTAAGTGATTCTCTTGCCTCAGCCTCCCAAGTAGCTGGGACTATAGATGCCCGCCACAATGCCTGGCTATTTTTTTTGTTGTTGTTGTTGCAGTTGTCACTGTTGTTTAAACTGGCCCGGGCCGGTTCGAACCTGCCAGGCTCAGTGTATGTGGCCGGCATTCTACCACAGAGCTACCGGTGCTGCCTAGTTGTTTTTTTTTTAAATGTGTTTCATGGAAAAAAATTTTCTCATAAATGTCTACTTTTGTATGTTTATTACAAAGCATGCTCCAGTTAGTTTTTTTTTTTTTTACTTTTGTACTAGGTGACAGAAAAGTTGAATTTTTTTCATCCAGAAAATTAATCTCTTAATATTTAGAAATTATCAAGTGATTTTTTTGGTAGGTATTAATATTTTGAATCATTTGGAATGGCCAATACTCATCTTCTTTTTATCTACAATGATGGGAGTTTCACTTTGGTCAGCTCAATTAATATATTTATTTGCTATTTCCCTTTAATCTTTAATATCAGGTTAATTCATAAGAAATATTTTTTAGCTCAAAATGGCCACATATGAGAACTTTCATAGGGTTCAACCTAATATTTTACTTGGGACAAATTCATTTCCTCTTCTTTGTACAAGTAGAAATTTGATTTTATTTTGGGTAGTAATGTGCACAGTTAAAAAAATCTATAATTTTTAGCCTCCCTTTGTGTAGGCTTGGGGCAGTCATTTGTAATAGTTTTGTTTATAAGGTTTAAGTGAAAAAGAAGGTGTAGGGAGGCTTTTTGCATGGGGCACACGGGGCTGGTGCCTCCCTGCTCTGTGCAGCAACCTGGTGTCACCTGGACAGGGGGCATTGGCCTCATGGCAGGCGTTATGGAGCCACAAACAGCCCAGATGGCCCACCTCAGGCCTCGGGTATAGTAGAAAAACAAAATCCCTAATTTGTTTTCTTGGCTCTATTATGATCACTGAAGGTATTACAAGAATCATGGTGCTCAAACAGCAGCCTTTGAAATGCTAACACTACCTTTAACTTTCTTGGAAAAACTCTTCTTGGTCACTGTGTTTTTATATAGAGAACCTTTTATTTTTAAATATAAGAAGAAGAACAGAGAGAATAGTACAACTAACCTAATTACTATTTGTCTTTTGTCGTTTTTGGTGCTAGAATATTTTATTTTTTTAGAGACGGGGTCTTGGTGTCACCAAGGCTAGAGGGTACTGGCCAGATCACAGCTCACTGCAGCCTCATGATCCTCCCACCTTGGACTCCCACAGGAACTATAGGTGTGAGCCACTGCACCTGGCCACTAGAATATTTTATACCAAGTCTCAAGTTTTACCTGATTTGACCCAGATATGGAATCAAAATATGAATCATAAGTAAGTTCAATTTAATCAGTGAGAAAATTGAAAACCAATACAAAGACACAAGCAAACAAAAAATGAAATGAAAAATTCAGTAAGATAAATAATTAAAGAAAACAGAACTTCTTGAAATGAAAGAATCATTTAGGAAATTTCAAAATACAGGGAAAATTCTTAACAACAGACAAAAACAAGCAAAGGAAGGAATCTCAGAGTATTAAGACAAGGTTTTCAAATTAACCCAGTCAATCAATAATAGAAAAGAATCAAGAGAAATGAACAAAACCTCCAAGAAATATGAGATTATGTAAGACACCCCACACATAAGATCATAGGGAGAAGAAGAAAAAGCAAAGAGCATGGAATACCTATTTGACGAAGTAATGGAGGAAAACTTCTCACATCTTGCTAGAGATTTAGACATCCAGATACAAGAAGCTTAATGAGCTCCTAGGAAGATTCAGTGCAAATAGGACATGACCAAGGTATGTATTCATCAGTTTAGTTAGAGTCAAAGTGAAGGAGAAAAATCCTACAAGCTCTGAAATGAAAGCATTGAGTACTTTACAAAGGAAAACCCATCATATTAGCAGCAGAATTCCCAACAGAAACCTTATAAACCATAAAGGATGGGTGTCCCATTTTCAGTCTTCTTAAACACAATAATTGTCAACCAAGAATTTGGTATCCTGAAGAACTAAGTTTCATAAATGAAGAAGAAATAAAATCTTTTTCTGACAAGCAAACTCTAAGGGAATTTCTTTTCACTACATCTGCCCTATAGGAAATGCTCAGAAGTGCTCTAAACACCAAAAAGAATGGTCAATACCCACCAGTGTGAAAACCCTTGAAAACAAAAACTCACAGCTCTTATAAAATAGCAACACAAAGGAGAGAACCAAGCAATGGTAACAATCAACATGATCACTAGAACAGTGTTTAGTGAGATTGAATGCAAGTTGTCTAAATCCCCGAGATTGATGGAATGGATTAAAGAAAAACAACCCAAATATCTGCTGTTACCAAGAAACCCATTTAATGTGTGAAGAGTAGCATAAAGTCAAGGTACAGGGTGGAAAAAAATATTCCATACAAATAGAAAGTAAAAGTGAGCAGAAACAGCTATACTTTTATCAGATAAAAAAGATATTTAATCAATGATGGTTTAAAAATAAGACAAAGATGGTAATTATATAATGATACATGTATCAATTCAACAAGTAAATACAGGCAGTCCATGGGTTATTAATGGGATAGGTTCTGTAGGTTTGTTCTTGAATTTGTATGTAAGTTGGAACAGGTACATTTACCTAGTACCTGTAATAGTTTTTGTTCGTAAGCATGAGTCACATGTCAGTTGGATGTTTGTAACTTGGGAACTACCTGTGCAGAAATTCTAAATATACATACACCTTACAACAAAGTGTACAGATTTATAAAATGAATACTACTAGACCTATGAGATAAACAGCAACAAAATAAGAGTGGGGGATTCGACACTCTGCTGACAGCACTGGACAGACCACTGAGGCAAAAATCAACAAAGATGTGCTGAACTTAAACAGGGCTCTAGGACAGATGGACCTAATAGACACTGGCAGAACTTCCACCCCCAAACTGCAGAATATGTTCTTCTCTTCAGTACATGGAACATTTTCAAGATAAACTAAGTGTTAGACCATAATACAAGTCTCAGCAAATTTTTAAAAACCCCAAATCGTACCATGTATCTTCTCAGGCCACAGTGGAATAAAACTAGAAATCAATTCCATGAGAAACTCACAAAACAATACAAATACATGGGAATTAAACAGACAGCTGCTGTTCCACCTTTGGGTCAATGATGAAATCAAGATGGAAATTTAAAAAATGTTTTTAATTGAATGATAGTGTCAACACACTACCAAAATCTCTGGGATACAGAAAAAGCAGTGCTAAGTGGGAAGTTCATAGCCCTAAATGCCTACAATAAAAAGAAAGATCACAAACTAACTATGTCACACCTCAGACAACTGGAAAAACAAGAACAGGCTAACAGAAGACAAGAAACAATGATTAGAGCAGAAGTAAGTGAAATTGAGACAAAAATGGATCCATCAAATGGAAAACTGGTTCTTTGAAAAGGGACAAGATTCAAATAAACTCAATAGGAAATGAAGAGGAGACCTTACAATGATACCACAGAAATATGCAATAATCTAGACTACTATGAACACCTCTATGTATACAAACTAGAACACATGACCTCCCAAGCACAAATCAGGAAAAAATAGAAATTCTGAGCAGACCAATAATGAGTAACAAGATTGAATCAACAATAAAAAGTCCAGGGCCAGATTCACAGCTGAATTCTACTAGACCTTACAAAAAAGAACTAGCACCAATCCTACTGAAACTATTCCTTAACATTGAGAAGGAGGGAATCTTCTCTAACTCATTCTGTGAAGCCAGTATCACCTTGATAACAAAGCCAGGAAAGGATAGGACAAGAAATACATAACAAATCACGACAAAAAGAAGAAGATGACGAAGAAGGGAACTACAGACCAATATCCCCGGTGAATGTGATGCAAAAATCCTTAATCAAATACTAGCAAACCAAATCTAATAGCACATCATAAAAATGATTCATCACAATCGAATGGGTTTCATCCTAGGAAAACAAAGATGGTTCAAAGTATACAAAACAATAAATGTGATTCACTACATAAACAGAATTAAAAACAAAAACCATATGATCATCTCATCAGACAAAGAAAAGGTATTTGGTAAAATCCTCCACTTCTGGTCTGCCCTGGTAATTCATGCCTATAATTCCAGCACTCTAAGAGGCCAAGGTGTGGGAATCACTTGAGGTTAGGAGTTCAAGACTAGCCTGAGCAAGAGGAAGACCGATGTCTCTCCATAAAATAGAAGATGGCACTCTAGCCTGGGCAACAAAGCAAGACTATCTCAAAACAAACAAACAAACAAAAATTCTAGTAATCCTTTATGATAAAAACCCTTAGCAAACTAGGCATAGAAGGAACATACTTCAAAATTATAAAAATCATATATGACAAACCCACAACCAACACTGTACTGAACGTGAAAAAGCTGGACACACACCTCCTAAGAACTGGAACAAGATGAGGATGCCCACTATCACCACTTCTGTGTAACATAATACTGGAAGTCCTAACCACAGCAATCAGGCAAGGGAAAGAAATAAAAGGTATCCAAGTCAGGAAAGAGGTGGTCAAACTATCCTTGTTTTCCAAGCACGTGATTAATAGAGACTCCTCCCAAAGACTAGAATTGGTAAATAGATTCAGTAAAGTCTCAGGTTACAAGATTAATGTACACAAGTCCATAGAATTTCTGTATACTAATGACAGTCCAACTGAGGGTCAAATCAAGAACTCAACCCCATTTATGCTAGCTGGAGAAAATCTAGAAATATATTTAACCAAGGAAAAGTACCAAACAGAAATGAAAGAAATCATAAATGACACAACAAATAGAAAAACGTTCCATACTCAAGGATTGGAAGACTCATCACTGTTACGATGTCTGTACCGCCCAAAGTAATCTATAGATCCAATGCAATTCCAATCAAAATTCCAATGTCATTTTCCACAGAATTAGGAAAAACAACCCTAAAGTTCATATGGACCAAAAAAGAGCATGAGTAGCCAAAGCAATCCTAAGCAAAAAGAAGAATCTGAAGGCATCATATTGCCTGACTTCAAATTATATACAAGATCACAGTAATTAAAATAGCATGGTGCTGGTACACAGATGAGTAGAACAGGATAGAGAACCCAGACATAAAGCAGACAAAAGCATACCGTGGGGAAAGGACACCCTACTAAGTAAATGGTGCTGTGAAATTGGATAGCCTCATGCAGAAGAATGAAAATGGATCCCTCTCTCACCACATATAAAATTTAACTCAGGATTGTTTAAAGCCTTAAATTTAAGATGTGAAACCATAAAAACACTAGAAGAAAACCTAGGAAAAATTATCCCTGACAGCGGCCTTGGCAAAGAATTTATAACTAAGATACTAAAAACAAATACAACAAAAATAAATAGGAGTTACTAAACTAAAAAGCATCTGCACAGCAGAAGATATGACCAACAGAATAAATACTTTCTCCATGGAATAGGAGAAAGTATTTGTAAGCTAAACAGAATAAATACTTTCTCCATGGAATAGGAGAAAGTATTTGTAAGCTAAACATTTGACAAAGGGTTAATGTCCAGAACTCAGATCAGCAAGAAAAAAACCCAAATAATCTCATTCAAAATTGGGCAAAAGAATTTTTTCAAAAGAAGGGAAACAAATGACCCTCAAACATATGAAAAAATGGTCAACATCACTAGTCATCGGGGAAATATAAAGTAAAACCACAATGAGATACAACCTTGCCCCTCTCAGAATTGCTGTTACCAAAAACTCAAACAATAGATGCAGTGAAAGGGGAACACTTATACACTGTGGGTGGGATTGCAAATTAGTACCACATCTATGGAAAACAGTATGGAGGCTCCTTAAAGAAGTAAAAGCAGGCCTGCCATTCAATCCAGCAATCCCACTGCTAGGTGTCTACCTGAAGGAAAAGTTATTTCTTTAAAAAAGATACCTGCACTCATGTGATCTCAGCACAATTCATAATTGCAGAGATATGGAACCAACCTAAGTGCTCATCAACAGATGAGTGGATAGAAATGTGGTATATGTTATGGGATATTGCTCAGCCATGAAAAGGAATGAAATAATGTCTTTTGCAACAACTTGGATAGAACTGGATTATCCTAAGTGAAATATCTCAGGAATAGAAAAATAAACTTGTATGTTCTCACTCCCAAGCAGGAGCTAAGCAATGGGTATGTGTGTTCATAAAGAATGAGTTCATAGACAATGGAGACTCAGAAGGTGGAGGAAGTACAGGATGAAAAATTACCTATTGGGTATGAGGTACACTATTGAGATGACAGGTAAAAAAAAGCCAAGAGACTTCTCCAGTATGCAATTCATCCATGTAAAAAAAACCCACTTGTATCCCCTACATCTATTAAAATTAAAGAAAAAAAAGTAAGGACAAAGAATAGTTGTTGCAGTGGCTCACGATGTTACTCCCAGTGCTTTGGGAAGACAAGGTGACAGGATTGTTTGAGGCCAGGATTTCGAGGCTAGCCTGGGCAACATAGGAAGACTCTATCTCTAAAATAAGCAAAATAAAAAAATAAAGTGGGGATAGGGAAAACATGTCATCGAAATTGGGACGTGGGATTTCCTCCCTACCCCACTCCAAGTCACCTGATTCTCAGGTCAGAGGAAAGTCCTGTTGGTTTGGCTCTGCCAGGGAGCACCATGTGAACCCTGGCTTAGGACCTGGACTCACTGTTCAATGGTTTTAGCTGTGCTCCATTTGCTCAGAGCTAGTTGCCCCTCCAAAGGGAGCTGTGGTTTAATTAAGGTTTGTTGCATCTTTTATAATACCCAGAGTGAAGGAGGAATGTGGGAGGCTCTTCCACTGCAGTGAGCACAGTGGGACCCTCTGCCTCTGAAACCGAAGTGGCAGCACCTGTAGCTGCTCCAGATGAACATGGCCCAGACACAGAAGTGGCACGTCCAGGCAGCTCCTAACCTGGCCCAGGGTGTGGGCAGCTAGAGAGCTGCTGGAGAGAAGAGCATGACGGTGGTTCTGTGGCTGGTGATGCATGAGATCTGGCTGCTGGCTGGGCAGAGCCTGGTCCTTAGGGGAAGAGGATCTGGCAAGTATGGGGGCTTGGTTCTTCTATTATTTTGTCAGATTATCAGCCATGTGAACTGCTTGTTTATCTAGAACATTCTGAGAGAAAAAAAAAAGCATAGACTGTCTTCTAGCAACAGGCTTATTATTTAGTTTGTGAGAGAGTGTGACTTACCGCTAATTGAGAATGTTGGCAGAGTGGGATTAACACCTGTTGCTTTTGCCTCCCTTTCTCTGACTCAGTGAAAGCAGCAGGACTGCTTTAAACAGGCAAATGCTACATACATCTCTGCACTGACTCCCTAGAGTCACAGCTGATCTGGACACCCCTTCCCAAGAAGGTCAGGAGGGGTCAGAGTGCTGGCTTCAGAGATTCCCAACAGCATCAGCAGATATTGGCCTAGAGTGAGGCCACGTGGGTTTGGACACCAATTCCACCACCTTCTGTATCTTGGACTACAGTCCACATCTTGTCAGAGTTGGTCTCCTCTTTTCTACGGTGGGAATCAGTGTGGTGCCTACCTGTTGTCATCATGACTGGCTGGCACCAGATGCTTTTCTTACTGCTAATCACTGACAACTATTTACTAATAAGGAGGCTTGGCCGCAGTCTCTCGGTGCAGGTGGCTCAGTAGACTGGAATCCATGAGAGGCAGGACTGCACTGGAAGGCAGGGAGCCCACAGAGTCCACTGAAAAGGAAATGCAGCCCTGTCAATGGGGTTTGGGCCTCAAGCACTGGTGGGAAGTCTCCTCTGGGGGCTGCTGTTGGGATGAGGCAGCTCTGGCCTAGCCCATGCTCTGCCCAGGCCTTTAACTAGAGGACCCATCTGGATGGACCAGGGTTTAGGAGAAAAGTTCTCAAAAAATAACTGGAGTGCTATTGGTTCTAAATGGGAAAGGTGCTATGTAGACAAAATCATCACCACCATTAACACCTCCATCTCCACCACCAGCACCATCATGACAATCTCCTCCACTAACATTGTCAATACTGTCACCACCTCCATCACCACCACTAGCATCTCTACCTCTACCATGATCACCATTACCACCCCCAGCACCACCATCTCTTCCACTCCACCAACACTGCCAACACCATCATCACATCTATTACTACCACTAACACCACCACCAATACCATCTCTATTACCATCATCTGCATCAACACTGCCAACACCATCATCATCACCATTGCCATTACCATCACTAATACCTTCACCACCACTTTTACCATCACCACCAGCAACACTGCCAACATCAGTACCACAACCATCATTACCATCACCTTCACTATCATCATTCCCATTACCACCACTGCCACCCTCAACACCAACACCATCATAACAGGTACCTTCACTATCACCTCCATCTCCATCACAATCCTATATAGACAATCCAGACCTCTTGGCTCCCCTTGTCTGGCTCCCTGCAAAACATTGAGGACACAGTGTGTAACATGTTAAGGCCAATTCTTCAGAGCTCTGGGGTGTAGGAACAATACTGGGGAGCAGCGTCCTGTTTCCTACCATGAGATTGCATGCTGCAGTCAGTGGCACTTGGCACTGAACAGAGGTATCACTCTCTTAGGACAGGGATGCTTCCTGAAGGGAGAAAGTGAGGCAAAGTCCACACCAGGACAGGGTATAAAGGAGCAGGTGGTGACTTCCCAGTGACTCTTCTCTGCTTTGCAATGGGCAGGTTTGGGGTAACTTTTATGGGGTGAGAATGACCTGCTACTGTCCCTCTAGATTGAACTCAGCAAATATCACAGGCTGACAGCTGACAGCCAACTCAGGAGGGTCCTCTCTACAGCTGGCAACCACTTTCTTCCTAATGACTTTGTCATTTAGCTAGACCTCAGCTGAGTTTAAATGGTGAAAAGTGGCTGATTAAAAATTGTCTCTCTGGTAGTTTTCCCTGTTCTAGTCAACCATTCAAATTTCAACACATTTGACCAGAACTACTAGGTCATTTAGGAAACACCAAAATATTTGTGTAAAGTAAATAATTTTGAGTATATTTGTTTACACATGTTCAGGCACCTTTGCTCACAAACATGGAGTGTGCAAAAGCTAGCTACCTTTCCATTTACCTCAAATCTGACCTTCTTTATAAAGCTTTCCTGATCAAGTAGAAACCAGAGAGAATGTCCAACCGAGGAAGTAAAATGTGGAAGAACAAACCCCAGGTCTCAACCTGCATGTTGCGTGAACGGAGACGCGAGGGACAGTAGCTTTGCCCCAGGTGTAGAGACTCGTACCTATAATTATTAGGGGAAATACAAGAAACAGACTACACACTCTCCAGGTGGTGTGTAGTAAATTGTCTTTATTCTGGGCCACCTTATATACACTGGTGGTCACGTACACACTTAATCTATAATCTATAGCTTTTTCCCATTACCCAGCTTCTTCTAACTATAATTAACTACCGGAAGAACATTCACTGTACAAATCAACACATTACTTTCTGTTTTTACATTCTTCTTAGACATGCGTCATCTTTTGAATATAGGCTCTCAATAAAGATCATAAAGAGCTGCAGGGGAGTCTGGTGAATGAAACCCCTCAAGCACACACTTAGTTAACCCAAAACGGATTTATGACTTTGTTTTTCTACAGAGCAGAAATCTTTAGGCCCCAAGACATTATGTACAGACAGACATATGTCATTCTCTGATCCGTATCACCAGGGATGGGGTTGTCGGCCCCTAAGCACCTGGGCTTAACGGAAGATGAAACTTTACTGTTTTTATGGACTTTTACCTCCGAACAAACAGCCTCTGTGTATGCTTCAGGGGGAGCCCAGCTTTCTTGCTTCTGTATTAGCAAAAGCCATTTCAACCCATTAAAGGCTTGCCTTTGTGTGGCTTATGTAGGGTGGTCTTGTAACCCTACAAACATTGGGAGCTATTTCCTCCGTGAAAAAGTGGGAGTGGAAGGTTTCTCTGAGGAGGGGAGCCCTGTTCACAATTAATTTTGCAGCAGGTTCCAGCCGAGGATAAAGTGCTATGAGCAGCAGCCAATTCGACCTCTTGGAGGCGAGGCCCGTGCTGATCTAGCCCGTCCGTTCAACAGCACTAGCGTGGGAGCTACAGTGACAGCTTCCTTGGCAGACTTTGGCGGTTCAGCTCAGAGGCCTTGCCCCTCAGTGAGCTGGAGCCAGACAGGATGCAGCACCCGCCCGAGTGAGGGCGACACAAGAGAAGACAGAATCGCAAAAGTGAGACCCCACGGGCCACCCCGGGTGCTGAAGCCGCGCTGAGAGCACCTGCAGTTCTGTCCTCCGCGAGCCTGCCTGGTCTCTGTGCTGCTTTAGGTTTCCCTCCCTGTGGTTCAACGGAGCCCAGCAGCCCTCCGCATCTCTCTGCCCCCCTGGGCTGGGATCTACTTATTGGGTGTAGGGCTGGGGAGTAGAGGTGGCCACGCCCCCTTAGCACGGCCCCTGATCATGATAACCAAACCTGATCTGAACCTTGAACAGATCACTGACTCAATAAGCCAAACACAACTTTTCTTGGAAGATATCCACCAGTCACACAGGACTGTAGCTCATCCAATTTCGTATCTCAAGCACCATGATCACTTGGGCTTCTGGACATACCAAGGGGTCCTGGAGGAGGTAACAGATAAAATTAGGAGAAGCAACACCCTATATTGCATCTTCCTCTGCCTGCTCTGCCACTTCTTTTTAAATTAAGATTTTCATATTTTTTGTCTAAGTTTGTAGGGAAGGAAGAGAGCCTGCAGGGTGCGGTAAGGAGGATGTTGGTAGAGACTCAAGAAGGAAGGAAAGTGCCAGGGCTAATCAGCTGGGGCTCTCTGACCACCCACAGATGCCTGCGGTTTGACGCATTTCTCTGGCTTAGGAGACGGAACAGTTGCCTTAATGTCTTGGAGAATTTTCTCTAGGTAAATATTTATTCTAGATTTGGAAAGCAATTAAGCATGACCACATTCTCATGAACATATTCCCTCCCTCCCCAACTTTAAAATAAACATTCTCACATGGGGCTGCAGAAGGCAGGGGATGCTTATCTTGATGAGGCTGAAATCAGATTGACTTTGGTTTCCCTTGCAGGCCACTAACCAAATATATGATCCATGTCGACTTTTAACTGCATCATGTTAAATCATTTGGCAGAATTAAATCAAAAATGGAGTTTGCATCTCTGTCTCATTACAAATGATGCTGATTTTACATCTGCTCATGATGCCATGGGTGGGTCTGCCTAATACCACATGAGACATTTGGCATTGCTGGCATTTTTGATATTTATAGATGTTTAACAACATGCCTCATGAAGTTCTTGGGAGATAAAAGTATTAGTCAGCAGAAAATTTTGGTCCAGGATTTCACATTGTGGGGGCAGAGGTAGCAGAGACCTCATGTGTTGAGTTGAGGCCCTCAACCCAAAGCTCTGCAAATAGCGGCAATTCATCAGGTCTGTGGCTTGTACAGCTTAGACGCTTTAATCACACACACACAGGAGCTAATGGCAGCCTTGGTGCAATTTTGTCAAATAAGAAGATAAGATGGTATAACTAAAGGGAACTGTGACTTATTTGAACTGAAATCTCAGCCCCTGCTAAGACTTCCTGCCAACTGAGTGAGAGCAGGTCCCTGCACATCTTGACTCCCAGTTACCACTCCCGAAAAAGGGAATTGGGTAGTTACGAGCTCAGTCGCATGTGGTATGTGAACAAATAGTTGAAATGATGAAGACTTCCACAAAGGTTAGATAGAATTAATGCATTTATGGAACTATCTTATTGTAGATAGATTTTAATGTAGGTTTTAAAGTGTTAAATTAGTAAATACACAATGCTTGCTATTTAGAGACAATATATCGGGACAGGAGACTATATTTTTCATGTTTAATCCAGTTGTTTTGGCATTTTTGAGCTACAGTAGTTTCTTCCTTCCCAACACATTTTTTTTTTCTGTGAAGGATGCCAGAATTCTGGATGACTAAACTCAGTCACATTATCTCGTCCCTTTTTTTGAGACCATTAATGTTTCCAAGAAAAAATCAAGGTGCAATTATCAATTTCTCTTACAGGGAGTTCTACCCCTGTGCAAGGTGGTGGCACACCACCTGATGGGGTACTCTAGTGATGGGAGGTGTGACTTCAAAAGTAGCTGTCCTGGCTCGGCGCTCATAGTTCAGTGAGTAGGATGCTGGCCACATACATGGAGGATGGAAAGTTGGAATCCAGCCCAGGCCTGCTAAACAATGACAACTGCAACCAAAAAATAGCCAGGTGTTGTGTCAGGTGCCTATAGTCGCAGCTACTCAGGAGGCTGAGGCTAGAGAATCACTTAAACCCAGGAGTTTGAGGTTGCTGTGAGCTGTGATGCTACAGCACTCTATGGAGGGTAACATAGTGAGACTGTCTCAAAAAAAAGAAAAAAAAAGTAACTGTCCTGGAAATAATGAAGAAATGCATCAAGCATGCAGAAAAAGTAATAGATTGACTGCAAATGGAAAGAAGTATTTGTTAAAAATACAAAGACATCAGGAGGAAAGAGAAAAAGCTTAAAGCCTAAGTTCTCAACAAATATGCATATAGAGTGTAACTTTCCTTTAGCCTAGAAGACTGACCTGCTAAGACCTGTGGCCAAGAGCTTCTACGCACATTCAAAAGGGGTGCTTTGTTGAGTCACTTTGAGTTTCTGTTTACGTTTTGGTGTCACTTGCGGCTCAACTTCTCCTCCTAAGGTGGGTGCAACATGGGCTCACAGGACAAACCTACAAGCCAGATCCTCTGCTGCCACCCAGTTGCCGGCCTGCTGCAGCTGTCCTGCTCCGCCTCTGGAATACTTAGCTCTGGGATTGCACAGGGTTTGAAACTGCTTCCCAGGATTTGTGATTTCCCCCATTTTCAGCATGTCATGAGTCCTCCACAAAGTAGGGGAGGACTCAACACATATTTGCCAAAATAATTAGTGAATAAATGAGTAAAAGAATTCTATTGACATCAAACAGGATTTAGGGGTTGTGTGGTGGTAAGCAGAATCTCTGAGTAAGTACATCCTGGGATCCTCTTTCTTGCATTTCAATGATAATAATTAGCATGCTTTACTTCCTAAAAATAACCCAACTGATATAAATTTTAAAGGAAATGAATCTTTTTGAAACATCCTTTGATAAACTGGCAGCTTTTCAAAGTACGCCGGTGGGTTTACCATTCGGTGGGAACCTTGTCCCCCACCCCATCCCCCAGAAAATGAAGGTGTCTGACTTGGCAGATACCATAGAGTAAGGATGGAAAGACTACAGCCACAGGCCAAGTCCGGCCTGCAGCCTGTTTCTGTGTGGCCCTTGAGCTAAGAATGGTTTTTATAGTTTTAAATGGTGAACATAAAAAGTACATGAAATTCTGGCTCGGCGCCTGTGGCTCAGCGGGCTAAGGCACCCGCCACGTACACCTGAGCTGGTGGGTTCGAATCCAGCCTGGGCCCACCAAACAACAATGATGGCTGCAACAAAAAAATGGCCACGCGGGCGTTGTGGCGGGCGCCTGTAGTCCCAGCTACTTGGGAGGCGGAGGCAAGAGACTCACTTGAGCCCAGGAATTGGAGGTTGCTGTGAACTGTGATGCCACCGGACTCTATCCAGGGTGACAGCTTGAGGCTCTGTCTCAAAAAAAAAAAAAGTACATGAAATTCAGATCTCACCATCCATAACATAAAATCCACACTGGAACAAAGCCACATCCGTTCGTTTTGTATTGTGTGTGGTGACTTCTGTGCTAGGACAGGAGAGGTGAAGTTGTGACAAGCTCAGCATGGCCTGCAATTCCTAAAACATTTAATGTCTGGCTCTTCACAGGAAAAATTTGCCAATCTCTATTCCAGAGCATGGCTATTGTTTCATGGCTCACATTTTAGCATTTTGTATAGATAATGCAAATAATTGTGTAATAATTAAATGTATGGGCAAAATCAACTTCTGTCTATATAAGGTTATTTCAAGAGATAAAGTATTCAAATAATAACCTCTATGAAAATGAAAAGGCTATAATTACAAACTCATTTCTTTGTACTTTGGGGAAAATATTATGGGGGCCAGCTCTAGCTCGTGTGTTGATATTGTGCACACTGGGCGTGGGCACCCTTTGTGGAATGTCAATCAAAGAAGTAACTCACACTCCGATGCAAATCCAAACCTGACCCAAGGCGCAAGGTGGGAGAACTGAATGTAGCCTGGATTTCTTCCTCCACTCACTGGTCAGCCTGATGATTTGGGGCAGTGCACAAAGACCACACCTGTAAGGGGAGCTCTGGGTATCACATAAAACCTTATCGGAAGACCTTAACACTTCTTCTGTGACTGAGTTTATCACTATTTCGTGAACCTGTTTATTATGTACTTTAAAGGATTCTGATGGAGAAACTATGAAGAGAGCATGCATATAGAAGGGGCTTTCAGATGCTAAGATCAAAGCAGGTTTGTGGATAGAATTTAGAAGAAATACCTGTCATCCTCCATCATCCTGCTAAGGGCTCACCAGTGCTGAACGCCTAGACATAAGCGCATGCATGTTATGAACACATGAGATTTTCCCTGTTTTGAGGACTAGGATCTTTTAATACCAACACTAAGGTAAAGTGTTATGAATATATGATTCGATATTTCAGTTCAGCCAAATAACTGCTATCTAGACCTTTTCAGCAGAACCTGGTGAGGATTTCCATGCTTGTCCCCTCCCCCTCCCCACCCCCCGTTGAATGAAAGCAAGAAAGTTGGCAGGTTGAAAGATTATCAAGATGCAGAGCTCCTGCAAGCACAGTAGAGATTACTGATCCAGCCATTTACTTTCCCTCCAATCAATAATAAACCAGCTCTCATTTTCCAAAGTGGGATTGGTTTTCTGTGCTAACCTCAAAACAAAAACTCCACATTTGGCAGAATGTCTAAAATATCACCCATAGCCTGGCCAGGGACAGCAGGGGTAACTGATCTCATCAGGTTTAGTCAAATTTTTACAAATTCACATCTTTCTATAAACAAACAGCTATTGCAGCTAGTGGAAAGAATGCCTGATACAGGCAAAATGAGAGCCCTGTAGGTCTCTCCCGTGACTTCTAGTTGCTGGGTTCGTGTCTCCTCTTTCCCCTCCTTAGAGTGAGATAAACCTCTGTCGGTTATAACTGGCAAAGCACAGGGAAAAAAGTGGTTATAATACACAAGTGGTCAATGAGGCAGCCTTTAAGGAAAACACTGCTGATAAGATAAACAGCTTGTGATGTCCTTAATTATAATATTTCATACTCGTTTAGCCATCTCCACATCACAGAGCTAACAAAATGGATTTCAAACAGGAAATAAGACTTCTTCCCACCAGCCCAGAGGCCTAATTATAAAATAGCAACCTACTTTTTCTGTAGTGAATACAGGGATCTTTTTTTTTTTCCCTCTCCTCCAACAGAATTTATTGAGCTCATTACCAGGCTGCTTATGAAGTGATTTGAAATGAGGCAACATTAAAGCATTCCACAAATCCCTTGTACTTAGTCATCCTGACACTTTATTTGAACTCATAACATGGATATGGCATAACTGCCGCAGCCCCACACTCTGACTCTATTATCTGACGAGCGGTCTGGAATCCAAAAAGTGATATATCATCAAACTTCCTTAATAATCACAATAATTTGTTGGAAAGAACCAGGTATAATGTGGGCAGCACCAGAGGGGCCCGGCTGCTAGAAACCGGGCGAGTGCGGCGTGTTAGCCTGGGGGACAGAGCCTGTTAATCAGCCATGAAAGGTCCGAAGGCAGTGCGCCTACGTGTGTATTTTAAGAAAAATTGACAGACGGGCTTCAAAGCAACAAAAGCACTGAACTCCCTGTATGCTATTAGTCCGACTTTAACTTCTGTTCTCTCGCAATCTAAGAGGCAGTCACAGACGGACCTTCCCTGGGTGACACTGAGGCTAATACAGCAGAGTTAAAAACTAGATCTGCAAAAGTTTCAAAGAGGAGGGGGAAAGTCTCGGAAGGACACAAAAGTCTATGGAAGTCGACTGTTATGTGAAAATGTGGCTCATTTTTGCCTTTTGTTGCCTCTTTTCCTAAATTCCTGAACCAGTAATGAGTCATTGTCTGAAGAAATGGCTCCTGTAAAAGAGGAATAACGTTTTATATCTCACTGGGTCCTACATGTATCCTGATGTGCAGTCTGCCTGAGAAAAACGTCATGTTTTTAAAAGAAGAGTCATTGAGGAGAGGGTGTGTGTGTGTGCGCGCGCGCGCGTGTG